>JAUCBJ010000012.1:0-69672 GCA_032718475.1 Nemertoderma westbladi | reverse complement strand
GCGTCCTTATCCCAGAACGAAGGGGGTCCTAGTTACAGGACCAGATTTGCCCTAGTAAGAGGGTCTATGCAGCTACAGGTGGCCGTATGTCCGTTAAACCAACTACAGAGTACTTTGCGGGGAAAATAACCAGCTAATTCCGCAAAAGCTTTTACACCGCTCCCTGAAAATGGGATTTAATTCTATAAAATATAAAAAATCACAGTTTCTAAAATATAAAAATAACTCTAAACAGTTAGTTTTTCATGCGCGGACGGCGTTTACGCAGTTTTTTGAGGCTAGCAAGAGTCCTTTTCTCTTTGGGGCGAGCCACTTTACTAGGAGGGCTATAACTCCTGGGTAAAGGGTGCAATACAATTGCATCGGAAGGTTTAGGGTTACGGTCGATGTCTCGTCCATTTCGATATGCTTCTCCTCGAGCTGATTTTCCTCCGCTTATCGTTGGATGCGTTCATCCAAAAACTCTTGCAGAGAATAGGATCGTCCAAGTTCGATATCTTCTTAGACATTCTGAATTTCCTGATCGAACTGAGATAAAGTTAATTCGTTTACCGCTTGGATTTGCTGCTGCAATTTACGTTTCTCTAAACAATTGTAGGTTCATTTTCCGATCTTTTGACGAATAGTGTCCAACACGTTTCGTACAACTCTCTCCTCCGCCTTGGTTACAGGTTGTATCGGGTTAAACAGGGACGATGATACGGTTGAATGGCGATATTAGATGTCCGCGTCCCAATCCGACTAGGTAAGATGGGCGAATATTTAGGGAGCCCACAACCGGAGCGCCACTGACTAACTGTTCGGGTAACACTAGATCTTTGAACAGTGAGTACAGTTCGGGAGGATCCGTGATACTATTAGGATCAAGTGTCTGAGGTCTAACTAGGGAATGAGGAGGTCTGACCGAGTATTCCGGAACTCTGATCATAGATTTATTTAAGGATCGTTTGAATCGAACGAGCGTAGGTGATACATCGAACAAGTTTCGCTCGAAACTCCCGTAAATATAGCGAGTAAAACCGTGTTTAAAGCAACGTCTCCGCGGATGTTTATGTCTTTCCGTTTGTTGGTTGGGTCTTGGGCATTCATCGCAATAATACCAAAGACGCACGTCTTGTAGGGGAAACGCGGGTGATATTTATTCGGTTTTACAATGTTTCTCTCAAGAATTCCAAATATACGTTGGAGTTACCGCGTTTATCCGGTTCTTTAACGTCTTCTCCTTCGAGTCGATTTCGAATATAATTTTCGCATTCGATTCTCAATTTATCGTTCCGACTCCGCTGGGTAGGATATTTCAATAGTACCATTTCCCTTTCGGTGTCGACATCGTCCGTATCGTGTAAATCGATAGGATGGCCGGTAGTTAAGAAGTCCATATACGTACCATTACGATGCGTATAGCGTAGCGAGCGGTGAATTTTCTATAGTCCAATTCACGCGTAAGTTGCTCCCGGGACATTGGCGGTTCGATATAACGACCATCGTCCTCAGTAGTAGTTGGACCAGCGTCGCTGCGTATCAAGCTATCAACAACGCTTGTAAAGGTAGAGTATATCGCTCCCTGATACCAAGATCATCTTCTATCAACTCAGTCATATCTGCTATATGAGTTTATCAATATTATAATGAGTTTATATTTAGGCTAGCGGGCGTCGCTGCCTACCCCTCTCGGCCCCCGGACAGCGCAAGATCCTCAGCGCTGGTGTACTTTCGCCGATGTGCCTATCGCCAACGTCGTAGCTGCACAACGACCACAACAACCAGCGCGAGTCACTCCACCGTCCGTCCCAAAGGCTTAGATTTACTTCAGGTTCTTACTGGAGAGTTAGGGCTACTTTCACAATTGCGACTCGCTACTGTAAACACACCTTAGTAGTAACATTCACCTATAAACGCACAAATTCCACACAACTGTCACAAATCGCACACATTCGGGCACAACTGTCACAAATCGCACACATTCGGGACATTTGTCCGTTAGTCAGTGCTTTCCAGAATGCCACGTTATTATTGGGTATCCTGGGATACTAGCAGTATGCTATTTATTCCTTATGTTATTCAAGGGGGCAAGCCTTTATTGTTCTTTTAACTCACTTCTGATTCTAGCGTGGTTGTTGCCATGGTGACATTATGAAAAGCTAGCAGTAGAATTAGGGTAATTCTCATGCATACAGATCTGGGATGCTATTTAATAGTAATTCTTTAATTGTCAATATTCCTCTTTATACATGATTTTATGAGTTTTATCGGCTATTGACTATATTGGAGATTCTTGCACACTAATATACTTAATAGGGTGAATCTCCGCTCCCATGATCTATTAATTAATGGAATTTTGGGAATGTTATAAATTGCATAAAAATGACAATTTATAAAATTCATTAAAAGATATGAATTTAAATTTATTCCCGTAAATTTTATTATTTAATATTAAAATAGACACAATTTTATTCCAGAACATATCTGGGGACTGGGATCCTTGATTCTAGGAAATTTGTTCTTTTAAGAGTATCGGTAAGTGCTACGATATCTTAATTGACTAGAATTTTAAAGGATCTAAAATTTGACAGATTTTGTAAATATTAATAATTAATATTTAGGATGGGCACCAGTTTATTCCAGAACTTGTCTGGGGACGTTAACCACTGATTCTAGAATTTTGTCTTTCAAGTATATCGGTGGGTGCCGCGATATCTTAATCGACTAGAATTACAGATGGTCAAAGGGTTTAACAGATTTATTTGCGTTGTACGCTACTGTTAAAGGGACATCACGCTACTATATGTATTATTTAATATACGGTATGAGAGCAATATCGCACGAAGCAATGTCAGTGAGAAGAGGCAAGTCGTTTCCAAGGTCTACCCAGAGCTTGGTTTAGCCGAGACACGAGGATCTGAACTTTGCATTCCTAATACTCTACTTACCAATAATACTTAAATATAGTAGGAGCTTTATTGTACTTTAATAAGTACGGATATTTCATCTTACTGTAGTCACGTATTTATAATGTAATACGGACAGTAAGGAAAGAGAAAAATAATTATTTCTCGCCGTCGCTGTAAATATATAATATATAAGTAATTAAGTAATAAACACTAATACATATTGCACTAATCTACTAAATAATCGCTAAAATAACATTCTACTAAATAAAATTAAAGAAAACGATTATAATAAAAATACATAATAATACATACATAAATATAAAATAATAAGAATATAAAATAATATAGTCACACACCCACTCCAGACGTTGTTAAGTTGGGGAGTCCCTAGATGTTTGTTGGATTAGGGAGGTGGTCGTGGGAAGAGTATCTTGCCTTCCATAGTTTCCGGAGAGTTCTCTGTCTCTTTCCAGTAAACATAAACGACCAACTGGGCGATTGAGCTGCTGTATCTCGAAGACAATTCCAGGTTTCCTCTTCGTCCTGGAATAGTGACGATAGAAACATCGCTTCAAATACACGACGGCCTTACAAAGCCGATTCCAGGATCTATAGTGGTCCATCGCTCCCGGCAGGAGAGGTGAGAGTCCCGGCGAGACGTCTGGTATTCCAGATCTCCAGTCTCTCTCTCTGATCTCCACAACAGATCGGTTCGCGGTGGGGGAGTTCAGATCCACAGCGTCGTCCCTGGCAATGTGTAGTACAGACAGATCTATCACGGGTTTAAATAACCTTGATTTACTCGTCCGGGTTTTAGGTTTGACTTTCTCCGCTCCCCTGGCTTGTCTAATCTCAGCCGTGGTAAGATGGGGAGGCCATTCATCTTCTTTACTTAGGAAGTCGGGTCCACCTAACCAGTCTGGAGTATCTGTCAGTTCTTGAGGAGTTGCTCCTCTGGAAGCGATGTCGGCCAGATTAATCGTCTCGGGGCAATGTCTCCATTGATCTACATTGGAGTTAATATCATCATTATCTGAGGAGTATGGTGTTCCCTCAGTTGGGTCGTCAACTTCACTGCTCTCCACTTCCCATTCACTTAATTGATATACCTGTTCTTTTGGTAATCTTTCCATTAGAGTTCTACGTGAAGGACCAGTAATGTACCAACCTACTCTAGTTCTTCCCGCATAGACTTGTAATGGTTGCGGTTGAGCAGGCCGTTTCTCTAATGTCTCAAGCGCTTCATGCGCATTTTGGCCGATGAGTATTTGCACTCCGGGGTAATCTGTGTTGAATCTGGGTATATTAAGCTGCTGGGTGGAATCGTCCTCATTCCAGTTATAAGGTACCACTTGGCTGGTAGCGAAGTTCTTTATCGCCACCATTTTTACTGACCTTATACTATGTTCTCCTAGTTCATCCTGGGGGGTGGACAACGCACCTACATAATAATCAGCTATTACTGTAGATTTCCAAACCTGCATAATTCCTGACATGTTTAACTTAGTTCGGAACTTGGGTTGTCCAGCAAAGATGTCTTCGGCTAGTTCTTTGTCGATGAATGTTCCTGTGCTACCGGAGTCAAGGAGGGCGTTCACTATATAACTCCTTTTAGGTCCATGGACCCTTAACTGCACTACTGGAAATTCTCGGATTCCTACATTGGAAGTTGGTGCTTTCCAAGATGGTTGTCGGTCAGAAGTAGTTAGGGGGAGCTCGCTGTCTGTGTCTTTTTCATACGTAAGTGCTCGATACACTGCGGTATTTATCAGGTAACAGGATTCATCTTCGTCGGAGAATTCGTCCGTATAGAATCCTTCCATCTCAGAACTTTGGTCAGTGTCGTTCACATCACTGAATTGGACATGTAGTTCGGACTCCCTTACCTGACTCGGGCTGTTTCGTTCGAATTCAGTGTGCAACAAGATATGATGTTTTGCGCCGCACTTTGCACACCTTGCGTCGGAGTAACAGGTTCGCCGTTGATGTCCTCGTCTGAGGCAATTATAACACAACCGCTTATCCCACATGACTTCACGTCTATCCTTTAATGATTTCCTCATGAATTCATCACACACACTTAAACGGTGGGGCCCGTCGCACAGCACACATTTTGGTTTGATGTTACTTACCTTACTCTGGGTAACGTTGTGCACACTCGTTCTTTCCTCGGGCTTTCTTACATGAATTCTCTTAGGAGACGTAGGAGGAGTTTTTCTTACCTGTTCTCTCCTGTCATTGGT
The DNA here is from genome assembly GCA_032718475.1 of Nemertoderma westbladi. NCBI lineage: Eukaryota > Metazoa > Xenacoelomorpha > Nemertodermatida > Nemertodermatidae > Nemertoderma > Nemertoderma westbladi. Next base: position 64,538 of record JAUCBJ010000012.1, on the reverse strand, counting down.
TCGAGACTTGAATTTACTTACGTCCTTAGGCGCTTTGTTGTCATAGTAAGATCTTTCAGTGTCTTTCCCGCTGTCTTCCTCTTGAGAAGCCTGGCTTTCGCCGTCGTCTGTATAACACACTGGTATTACCCTTCTCCTAGAAACGGGTTTCTCACTTACCTTGTTTTCCGGTGTCTTCTCTCTGGACTGCTTTAGGAGCTGTAATTTCACTTCTCCATCTAAGAATGACATGAGATCAGCCATGGTAGGGTCTCGTCGTTGTTGTTCCATCATATATAACACTTTCTTATCCCAGCGTGTACCTACTCCACCCTTAGGTAAAGTAGAGGCCACGGCTCCAATAACCATAGAACTCTGATATTCATGAGACTTACCTAGCCAATCTAATTGTCTACAGATCTCTTGAATCTCATCGGAAAACTCTATAATCCCGCTGCTAATGAACTTTCGGGGCGCTACCAATTTTGCATACAAATACCTAGCTATGTTATTCCTATTACCATACCTGATGTTTAGGGTATCCCAAACTTGTCTTAATCCATCTGGATGTCCAATAAACTTTAACGCCATTAACTTGGGAGATCCTTCCAAGCACTCGATGAGGAATCTAAGTTTCTCTCCGTTAGATAGCACAGAGTTCTGTATGTTATCTTTGTAATATTCATTAAAAGGTAACCATTTCATCTCATCTCCATTGAACTTGACGATCTCTCCCACCTTTACCGCTTGACGGGCTTCGGTTCTAGCCATTTGACGCGTAAAACTTTCTTGGGCCATCGTGTTATTTAATATCGAGTTATCGGTATATAAATTTCTCGGATTATGATCAGGTCTATATGGAATATCATTATCAATAGGTTTATAATTACCCTTAATAGGGTTTACTATAGGAGTTTCCACTTCACTAGCAGTATAGATGCGTGTAGGCTCCACACCTTGCGCATGAAATACTTCAGACCTAACAGGTTGACACATTGTTACAGGGGGTGGTGGTATACCCTTTTGGAGATTTACTAGTTTATCGCGTTCTAACGCAATACTTTGCTGCACTTCTTGCAACTCTAACCTACCCTCTCTAATTGTTCCCTTTAACTGCTGCACAGTCTCCCCCATCTCCTGGACCTGCTGAGAGGAGCAAGAACGGTGTTCCCTCAGCTGCCCGAGCAGGAGACCCATCTCCCGTCGTCCCTCATCTACCCACTCGACCGCCGAAGCGGGAGGCGCCAACGTTGTAGCGGGCGGACGAGGGACAACGGGCGACAAATCATTAATATTTCGCTCGGAGTCCAGGACATGAACATTTTCAGGGGTGGTTCTGTGGGGCACAGGTAGCTTAGTGCTGTGCAGAGGGAATTCAGAGGCAGGTTCAGGGAGTACAGGTGTCTCTATCACCGAAGGGGTGGCTTCGAGAACAGGCCTAATTATTTCAGGCTCATCTACTATAGTAGGGAGTCTTTCTATTTTAATTATTTGGTCTGTGGGTTCTGTACTACCTAAGTCTGTGTTAGTTAGTTGCCTTCTAACAGCTGGGGGCAAATCAGGCAATTTCTGACGGTGGGACATTCTTCTACGCCTACTTAGATGAGATCTATTTCCTCCACCTTCAGGATCGGTGGTATCGCCTTCATCAGATGATGTAAATCCCTGCCTTTTGGGAGTAGATCGACTCATCATCTGCATTTGACTAGCTGTTAACTGTTTATTTATGCAGTCTTGATTCTCTTGAATATTTTCCAACTCTAGTTGGGCGATCTCTTCAGACGCTCTCCGTTCTGCTTCTGCCACTGCCTTTCTTTCTATTTCTGCCGCTTTTCTATCCGCTTCTGCCGCTGCTACTGCCGCTTTTCTTTCCACTTCGGCTGCTGCCGCTGCCGCTTTTCTTTCCACCTCTACCACCTTTCTTTCCGCTTCTGCCGCTGCCACTGCTGCTGCCACTGCCGCTGTCTTTCTGTCTTCTATATGTTTTTTCTTTACTTGTTCTTCTTGGATCTAGCGATGCGGAGGCGTTCATCAAATTTAGCTTGGTTTGCAGCTATCATATCCGCATCTATTGCGTCCAACACAAGCTTGGCTCCTTCACTATTAGGGCTAAGTCCATCTAGCCTTCTCCTCAACTTTCATCTCCTACAAAACGTTGATAGTCCGACAGATAGATGTCAATAGCATCCCTCTTATGCGGTTTCTCTGCCGTCGCTTCACTTTCCACTTGGGAAAATGTAGCGTCTGTTGATTCTCCATGGGTTGAGCGCTCAGCCAACTGAGATTTCCACTGGGCAGTTCCTTGAACTTGGAGACTCACCCGCTGAAACCAAGTCTTTACGGCAACTTGCAACGACGTGTCTTGTCTTCTTTTAGAAGCCTCCTCAAAGGCCGATAAGATTAGTCTGATTCGTAGAATTCTTTCTCTAACTTGATAAAGCAGCTCTCCCTGCGCTTGAGGTCCTTGGGGTTGTCGAAACAGTTGTTCCTTTAATCGCTCCATAGAGCTGAAGAATCCCTGTACGTATCCTGCTGCTGACCTCTTCCACACAGCTGGATCGCTGGTTTCTTTGGTCACTCCCATCCTGTGTATGTCTTCCCAGGCAGCTTCTGATAAGTCAAACGGGAGTCGGGGTCTGGGGAAGTTCCATTGCGACTCAACAATAGACTTCAGTTCTTCCCTTGTGTATCCCGCATAACTATCCTTGGTCGATCGCTTACTTCTCGCCCAATCAATCTGGTGTTCCTCCACCGCAATCAATACCCTAGTGAGTACGGCTGCAGGAAGGATGAGAAGGGGATCCGAATAAACCGCATCTGCCATCTTAGCTCCGCGCTCGGGTGTAAGCTCTACAGTATCCGCACTACTGGAGCTGTCGGGCCGCTGAGAAATAAGTTCTCGGCTCGAGTGTTGCTGCTGTTCCGCTGCTTCTTGGTCTCGCTTGACTTGAGCTTGCGTGCCTATGATAGACCTACGGTGTTGGACTAGCCTAGGGTCTGATATTACCACTGGAGGGATGATCTTTCTTACAGTAGGAGGTGAATTGAACTTCGGTCTCACACGTTCCACGCTCCTGTCTGGGTCACAGATGGTTGTATCTAGGAGACTGTCTGACAGGTTTTGCTTTGTGTCAGACATGTTTGTTTGTACAGTTGAATGCCTACTGCTATATTACAGTTAAAGCAAGTCTAGTAATTCAGTATCAACTGTTAGCCTAGTAATTAATTACCGATATTGTTACTCTATGTAACGTAATATATATACAATATATTAGAATACCGGTATACACTTATAGTGTATATATAAGTATTATTACAGACTAGGTTTGTCACAGAATACCGGTATATATAAATTTCAGCACAAATATATATAAATATATAATAGGCCTATCGTGAATACCGGTATACAGATTACACTTATAGTATATATATAAGTGTTATTACAGACTAGAATTAACTACAGAATACCGGTATAATTTTCAGCCTAAATTTATAGAAATAAATATAATAAGCCTATCGTAAATACCGGTATATCAATTATTTTAGAATAATTGAATTTCTGAATTTTAGGGGTTACTTGGTTACTTTACTTTACCTTATTACTGTTATTTAAGCAGTAGTCCAACTGACATTAAGACCTAATTGATGTATGACAGGCCTACTATTTTATAAATCGGTTTGAGTTGATTTATAATATTTGTGTACCCGTTTAATGGGTTTTGTCAATGTTTGAAATAAATGTTATTATTTCTGGGAAGGAGTCACTACACAGAAGCTGTGCGCTCTCAGTGAAGTGCTACTGGTTGGACACTAAAACAAATAATTCTAATTTACCTAAGTTACTTAATACTACAAATTACGTAAAATTCGGGGTGAGATTACAATCTCTAAATAAACACAAAAAATTACACGTACGAATTTTTAGGGTAATTTTACAAGAAGTCTACAAACCAGCCTAACAAAGGGTTAGAATATCTGGTTATTACAATGGACAAGGTAATACGGTATTTGAAAATAACAAAGCAGTAGTAAATATACTGCGTTGTCCAGATAGAAAAAATACCACCGTCTGACGACTTATAGCCGTATCGCTATAAGTACTACGTTATGTATCACGGAGTGTTCCTACCTAGAAGTTAATTACCGCGGTCTACCAGAACCAACGTGCCTATTAACCACTTTACAACACAAATATACTGCCTACACACTAATTACCTTCGGAAAGCACTGTACACTAAACCCTAAATCCCAGTTAAACATGAACTTATGTTTCATATGTGGTATATATATGTTGTATGGAATAGGTGTGTCTGGAAATTGGGTTTTTATGCTCATGTATGAATAATACATGTCACGCATGCGGTGATACATACACTTAGAATGTGTGTATCGCCATTTATGGTATTTATATGTTGCACATATGAATTTATCATAAATAAATGTGTGAGAATGCGCATGTGAATAATATATGTCGAGCATATGTGAAATAGCCATAGCCAAGACTCCGAGTTAAATTTAAATCCATAAACTATTCAATTCGTAATTGTGTAATCCAGTTCATGGATTTTATATGTTGCACACATGTTTGCCTTATGGTAATACAGGCCTTACAGTAATACATGTACAGAAAAGAATAGCGAGGGGGGATGCGGAATTTGTTGATGTCACTACTCAGCTTTTTGCATTAAGAACAAATATCGTTTTAATCAGCAGTATAATACGTTGAATCTATATTTTTTGTTATACTGTATTTTCAAAGTACCGGCTATTTAACCATATAATGTATAATCAATACATAGGCCTGCTATAAGGTTTAAATGATCTGTGAAGGCTGTATGGACACTAAATTGAAGTAACCATAGTCGATCGTCCAATTGTTTTGTTTATTGCATTTGAGGGCTGGTGGTGGGACACATTCTTAAAATGATAGGCATTTCATAGTCTGATCCTGCAATCTTTCTTCTTAACCACGTCGTGTCGCTTGTAGTTTAGCTAGTGAATCGCAAATTATTTTATATTTTACCCATAACAGCATAATGCGTTGCATAAGCCTACCGCTTATCATACAGTCATAGTCCACTCAATTGTTCAGTGATGCAGTGTGTGACTTGCCTGCTTTCTGCCTTGCACTATGCACATTGTGCTGTGCATGTGCATTGTACAGTGCTGTATTAACAGAATTAGACAAACATATGTATGGCTGTGTGGTGGTTTTCACTTGTCAGGTTGTGGTTGTGCATTGTCATCTGCGCTGCTAAGTATCAGTAAGGGGTACAGACATAGACAGATAACATACATGCACTATACCATCCGTAAGGTAGGCAGGCCTATTGCAGTTCTTATCCCGTTAAAAAATTGAACATATGTTTCATATGTGGTATATATATGTTGTATGGAAAAGATGTCTTAAAATTAGATATAAAATATCATATGAGCAATTATATGATCTTAGAATTAATTAATTTTCGAAGATTTATCAAAATGAATAATCTATTATAGCTGGAAATTAGATAACTTAATTAAATCTAACTAATAGAATACGAATTTACGGATCATAACCAAAATCTATTAAGGATACTCTCATATCACTATGGATTAAATATTTTCATATATACTCCGATGCTTCCTTCTCTAAATGTATAGGGTAGGTGTAGGGCCGTAGGATAGGGTGTAGGGATTGGATAGGATAAGGTACTGAGGTAGGCTACCCCCCCCCCCCCCCCCCGCCCCACCTCTCTATAGGAAATGCAGACCCACACCAGTGATTGGTCGGTCTCAGTTTAAATTTTTACTCTTTTTGTCGCACTTGTCACATAAAAAACATATGTGTATCACATGTGAACATTCCACATATGGATCACATTTGACAACACTGTAACATTTACATATATGTATCACATGTCGAATTATTTATGGCAACCATATATGAAACACATACTCATGTTTAACTGGGATTAGGTACAAGTACTTATACAACAAATAACTAGCAGTTAGAAATACTTGTACAGCTAAAAGAACCACGGCATCTGCTGGAGTGACCGGGGCACAAAATCACCAGTCTTTACCTACGCCAAGCAGCCCTGATGTAGTACCGGGGTTAATTTAACTATAACGGTATATATAACAAGCACAATTACTGTAGGAATAAACTTGGGGATATGAATGTTGCGAATAATCGCATAAACTCTGAATAATAAATATTACGCTACGCGTACAGACTACTCAAACAAAATGCAGACCAAATGCTGACAGACTACTATCAAGCCTAAACAAACTATGGTATATCCAGACTCCGAAATGGTTAGTTAGTATGCGTTCTAACCGAGTAGTACGACTTATTATTTCGAGGGGGTTTACCTCACAGCACTGGAAGCCCCTACGTTCCTAACTGGCACTTTATCGGACATACACTCTACACACACTGCAATCTCTTCAGACCTAACAACAGCCAGACAACAATCCAGCCTACAAATTATCTAAATAAGAAATATTACACTACCCGTACAGACTACACATACAAAATACAGACAAAACGCTGGTAGACTACTATCAAGCCTAAACAAACTACAGTATATGCAGACTCCGAAATGGTTAGTTAGTATGCGTTCTAACCGAGTAGTACGACTTATTCTTTCGAGGGGATTTACCTCACAGCACTGGAAGCCCCTACTTTCCTAACTAGTACTTTATCGGACATACACTCTACACACACCGCAATCTCTTCAGACTTAACAACAGTCAGACAACAGTCCAGCCTACAAATTATCTGTACAATCTGGGCAGGCTTACACGTCTTCTGCTCAATATTGGGCTACAAATAAATAAAACTGACAGAAATAAGTAAAATCCCAATAAAAAACCAGGGCTGCAGTCCCTGATTAATTATTAAGGCCTACCGGTATATAATTATCAAAATCGAATAATACTGCTGTACCTGTACTGCTGTAAGTACCGGTCCGGGTGGTTAGGTAGTCAGGCCTACTGGGTACCGGTTGACCGGTACTTCAGCTTTATTGCCTACTGCAATACAGAAGCAATAACCGTTATTGTTCGCGCTTTCAGACCTTTAGCAGTTTAACCTGCCAAATTTAGATGTCTTCTAGATTATAAATCGACTTTAGCCTATGACGAGTATTTGATACACTACATTAGCCGAAGCCAGTCTATGCGCGACCATTCACCCGCTGCATATACCCGGGAGACTGGATTCGGAAGCCTTGACCTTATTGCGGTGTAGGCCTACTGTATTATTCGACTGATTGTTAATATATAATCTCTGACCAATATTATTCACTTTTGGGAAATATTAACAGTTCCTTTAGGACATGGCGCTCTAAATATGTAAACAGAGTTATGACTTACACTAGACACAACGGGATGGCTATGGATTCATGTATAAAGCGCATTCTTTAGGAGATGCTTCGTTATCAGTCACAATCATGCACACTACCGCACAATGCTGCACACCGATCTGCCGACCTTCACTAATTTTAGTCACATATAAAGAGAACAACCACTGACTCATGTAGTGCCTATGAAATAGCATTAGATTCACTCCAAAACCAATATAATGTAAGTCGCAATTGTTATATGTAACCAGTCTCTCTAACCTTCAGTATATCAAGAAGATTGGGGTTTCTGATTATTGATCGATATTATCCCAATATAATAATATTCCATCAACTGATATAATTAATAACCGACAGTAAATAGCAGTAAAAATGCGGTGTTTTGATTGTTTTGTTTGATTAGGTATGAATTGTTTAGATAACGGTTATACGTTCTATGATCAAGCCTACTAATGTTTTGCTAAAGCCTGAAAACACAGAGATTCCAAAGCCGGTCTTCTGGCTGTGGACAAAATACACCAACTGACTCAATTGCATGAGTTTCTGTATACAATCTCCAACACAGAGTCAAAAAACGCTCTGATTGGTCGACCGAACAAAGAAAGAACAGAGAACAAAGGAAAAGCTCCACGTGTACAGATCAGCTGTTAGCCGTCATCATAGTAACTACACTGTGTCAAGAGGATTTTAGCGTATTGCGACATAAAATTGCTAGTTATGTCCGCTAAAGTACACATACAGAAGAAATGGCTTTTTATGTTCTCTAAAACACCGGTACAGTAAGGAAACGGCTTTTTATGTCCGTTAAACCAACTACAGAGTACTTTGCGGGGAAAATAACCAGCTAATTCCGCAAAAGCTTTTACAGCCATCCCACGCCGTACGAAGCAACAAATTTATCGGTCTAATGTTGATGATCAACTCCTGAGGAGTATTACGACGGTCAGTATTTATTCCATTCATAGACAGTATGCACACTGAGCTGTCATACCGCTTTTCTACTGTACCGAGTGAGCTTACACTTCATGAACTACTCCCTGCCTATGCAAAGGTCAACTTAATGGAATCATTGCTAGAGGTGGCCCGAGAGTACACGTATGACTTGGATGAGGAAGTCATTGTCCGTACTGAGATGCAACGGTGGTTCAGCCGTAATGATAAGTCAAAGAAAGAAGAGGATGTGGTTGAACACTTTACTGTAATCGATTTTTTGCGCCTCCGTAGGCAAACATACAAAAATACACTCCATCATGATCCTGATTTAAAAATGAAATAATCACTACGCAATTATTCCCTTTCCCACCGTAATATTTCATTCCATTAATATCCAATATTACAACATATTTCCATCCCAGACATCCTTAACTGCCCTCACCCACAATTCCAACCAATATTGCCGGCTACTCCCCTACAAATTACTGCTATCCAATGAAGGAGGTCCCTGTACAACCTCCCTCCTTTCTCTCATTGGCCCCTCAGTACGCCAACCTCACCCACCTATTAATCCCACCCAGTTATTAACAAAGGAATAATTGACTATTGCTATTGCCATTCATTAGTAATCGAATCGGTTATTGGTCAGTCTAACAACCAATATTAATTATATTTACATGGGTTTAACGTAAAATCACTGCACAATAAAGACAAACTGTGTTTAGGTGATAATTCGGGGTCAACTTCTTATTGACCCCACACCGGGTTTAAAAGGGGCCACATTTGGATGGAAAAGTCAGTCCCAAAAATCAGCCTTCATAGTTGGCCGCCTCGGCAGCTAAACTAGGCTCTGCTCCAAGGTATTGGACTTCTTTCTTCCCAGGCCGGCCTTAGCGAGTTCGTGGTAGCTGGGAAGGTAAGACGTTACCGCCAAGGACTGAGTTTTCGCTGACTAGCCTTAAAGTGAGCTCCACTCCAAGGTATTGGACTTCTTTCTTCCCAGGCCGGCCTTAGCGGGTTCACAGTAGCTGGGAAGGTAAGATGTTACACGTTACTGCCCAGGATTGAGATCTCTGGAATACCCCCAGAGCGCTCGCGCACTCTGTCCACTTGCTACTTAGTTTGTCTCAGGATCCACTATTTAGTTTTGGGGGCAAACTAAGCAGTCCAGTCCCTATAGGCTTCGACTCTGTCAGTTTCGGTAGTGCTTGAGCACTCTGTCCGCTGGATATACAGTTCATCCCAGGCTCGCCAGGATCGACGGTATAGTTTTGAGGGCAAAGTAACCGCTAACCATTTCCGTCCAATTGGTCCCACCACTGTTTGGACTCAGACGGTATCCTGGTGTTCTGCACTATCGCCAAGTTCCAATAGCATGAAGCTGAACCAAGTTTATTACGACGTTTTTCATAACCCGTGACTTGCTCTATAACATTTAATTTTATTTTTTCAGAGTATTTTTAGCATAACGAAACGACTAAAAGTACTGTATTTTTCTGTATATAAGTTTATATGTATGTTTGTGTATATACATCTTGGGAAGAACAGAAATCATTGTGTTTTTGAGTGTTGGACTGACATAACAATCATGGACCAGATATCTCGCTGTGAAGAGCTTGAGTATCTCGCGAGTCTCCATTCGAAACTGAAGTGGAGGGTAGAAAAGGCAGCAACTAATGAGAATGAACTTACGATATTCGAGCCGGCATCTTCACTTTCCCCATAAATCCTTATGGATTCGAGGTGAGATGATACGATACCAAACCCAATATTAATCATATTTTACATATTTCAAAGTAAATCAGTGCATAGGAAAGACAGATTATGACTAGGTGATAATTAGGGGTCAACTTCACATTGACCCCGAATACCGAGTTTAAAAAGGGCCACATTCCGATGGAAAAGTCAGTCAATAACGACAGGCCTTAGTAAATGGCAGCCTCGGCAGCTAATCTAGGTTCTGCTCTTCGGTATCGGACCTACTTTGTTTGATCCAGTACCGTGTTCCTCGCTGCAGAGGTTACTTGGTATTTGGGTTTGTAGGTAAGGCTCCCGCTGAGGACTTAGCTTTGGCTGACCAGCTCTAGAGCGCTAGCACATCTGCCCGCTGGCTACTTCGTTCGTCCCAGGATCAACGGTTTAGTTTTGAGAACAGAGCAGCAGCAATCTGCAGGCTTGACTCTGTCAGATTACTTACGCACTTTGCCCGTAGACTTTGTAAATGCTTTTGCGTAATTAGCCGGTTATTTTCCCCGTAAAGTACTCTGTAGTTGGTTTAGCAGGCATAAAAGGCCGTGTCCTTACTGCACTGTTGTTTTAGAGGACATAAAAGCCATTTCTTCTGTATGTGTACTTTAGCGGACATGATTAGCAATTCTATGACTCAATACGCCGGATCCTCTTGAAACAGTGTAGATACCATGACGACGGCTAACAGCTGATATTGCCACGTGGAACATCTCTTTGTTCTTTGTTCTCTCTTTGTTCGGTCGACCAATCAGAGCGTTTTTTGCCTCTGTGTTGGAGATTGTATATAGAAACTAGGGAAGTGAGTCAGTATTGTGATTTTGTCCACAGCCTACAACACCGGCGTGGAACCTCCGTGTTTCAGTCTTTAGTTCAACATTAGTAGGCTTAATTATAGAACGTATATCCGTTATCATATCAAACTCACTGATCATACATACATAACATAACTTAACTTACTCACTCACTCATAACATACCTTAACATTACTGCTTTTGCTGTCGGTTATTCATTATATTTGTTGATGGAATATTATATTTGGAATACTGATAAACAATCAGACACCCCAATCTTCTTGATATAGTAAAGGTTAGAGAGACCGGATACATATAACGATTGCGACTTACATTAAGTGGTTTGAAGTGAATCTAATGCTATTTTATAGGCCCTACACGTATTGTCTGTTGTTCTCCTTATATGTGACTAAAATTAGTGAAGGTCGGCAGATTAGTGTGCAGCATTGTGCAGTATTGTGTATGATCGTGATTGATAACGAAGCATCTCCTAAAGAATGCGCCATATACGTGAATCTATAGCCATCCCGTTGTGTCTAGTTTAAGTCATAACTCTGTTTATATTTTTAAAGCGCCACGTCCTAAAGGAACTGTTAATATTTCCCGAAAGTGAATAATATTTGTCAGAGATTATATATATTACGATCAGTCGAATAATACAGTAGGCCTACCCCGCAATACGGTTAGGCTTCCGAATCCAGTCTCCCGGGTATATCCAGCGGGTGAATGATCGCGCATAGACTGGATTCGGCTAATGTAGTGTATCAAATACTTGTCATAGGCTAAAGACTATCTATCATCTAAAAGACATCCAAATTTGGCAGGTTAAACTGCTAAAGGTCTGAAAGCGCGAACAATAACGGATATCAAGTTCGGATTGCAGGGTAGGCAATAAATACAGTTTAATATTGTTCTGGTAAGAACAATAACGGATATTGCTTCTGTATTGCAGTAGGCAATAAAGCTGAAGTACCGGCAACCGGTACCCAGTAGGCCTGACTACCTAACCACCCGGACCGGTACCTACAGCAGTACAGGTACAGCAGTATTATTCGATTTTGATAATTATATACCGGTAGGCCTTAATAATTAATCAGGGACGGCCGCCCTGCCCTGGTTTTTTATTGAGATTTTACTTATTTCTGTCAAGTTTTATTTATTTGTAGGCCAATATTGAGCAGAAGGCGTGTAAGCCTGCTCAGATTGTACAGACAATTTGTAGGCTAGACTGTTGTCAAACTGTTGTTAAGTCTGAACAGATTGCAGTGTGTGTAGAGCATCTGTCCGATAAAGTGCTAGTTAGGAACGTAGGGGCTTCAAGTGCTGTGAGGTAAACCCCCTTTGAAAGAATAAGTCGTACTACTAGGTTAGAACGCATACTAACTAATCATTTCGGAGTCTGCATATACTGTAGTTTATTTAGGCTTGATAGTAGTCTGCCAGCGTTTGGTCTGTACTCTGTTTGTGTAGTCTATACAGGTAGCGTATAATTCTTATTTAGATAATTTGTAGGCTGGATAGTTGTCTGGCTGTTGTTAGGTCTGAGGAAATTTCGGTGTGTGTAGAGTGTATGTCCGATAAAGTGCCAGTTGGGAATGTAGGGGCTTCCAGTGCTGTGAGGTAAACCCCCTCTGAAAGAATAAGTCGTACTACTAGGTTAGAACGCATACTAACTAACCATTTCGGAGTCTGCATATACCGTAGTTTGTTTAGGCTTGATAGTAGTCTGTCAGTATTTGGTCTGCATTTTGTTTGAGTAGTCTGTACGCGTAGCGTAATATTTATTATTCAGAGTTTATGCGATTATTTGCAACATTCATTCCCCAAGTTTATTCCTACAGTAATTGTGCTTGTTATACATACTGTTATAGTTAAACTAACCCCGGTACTACATCAGGGCTGCTCGGCGTAGGTAAAGACTGGAGATTTTGTGCTTTGGTCACTCCGGCAGATACCGTGGTTCTTTTAGCTGTTCAAGTATTTTAACTACTAATTATTTGTTGTATAAGTACTTGTACCTAATTTAGGGTTTAGTGTACAGTGCTTTCCGAAGGCAATTAGTGTGTAGGCAGTATATTTGTGTTGTAAAGTGGTTAATAGGCACGTTGGTTCTGGTAGACCGCGGTAATTAACTTCTAGGTAGGAACACTCCGTGATACATAACGTAGTACTTATAGCGATACGGCTATAAGTCGTCAGACGGTGGTATTTTTCTATCTGGACAACGCAGTATATTTACTACTACTTATTATTTTCAAATACCGTAGTACTCTGTCCGTTGTAATAACCAGATTTCTAACCCTTTGTTAGGCTGGTTTGTAGACTTCTTGTAAAATTACCCTAAAAATTCGTACGTGTAATTTTTTGTGTTTATTTAGAGATTGTAATCTCACCCCGAATTGTATGTAATTTGTAGTATTAAGTAACTTAGGTAAATTAGAATTATTTGTTTTAGTGTCCAACAAGTAGCATTCCACTGAGAGCGCACAGCTTCTGTGTAGTGACTCCCCCCAGAAATAATAACATTTATTTCAAATATTGACAAAACCCATTAAACGGGTATATATATATTATAAATCAAATCAAACGATTTATAAATAGTAGGCCTGCCATACAACAATTAGGTCTAAATATCAGTTGGACTACTGCTTAAATAACGGTAATAAAGTAAGTTAAAGTAACCAAGTAACCCCTAAAAATTCAGAAATTCAATTATTCTAAAATAATTGACATACCGGTATTCACGATAGGCTTATTATATTTAGTTATATAAATTTAGGCTGAAATCATACCGGTATTCTGTAATTAATTCTAGTTAATAATTATACTTATATGTACTATAAGTGTAAGCTGCATACCGGTATTCACGATAGGCCTATTATATATTTATATATATTTGTGCTGGAATTACATACCGGTATCCTGTGACAAACCTAGTCTGTAATAATACTTATATATATACTATAAGCATACCGGTATTCTAATATATTATATATATATCACGCTACACTGAGTAGCAGTATCGGTAATTAATTACTAGGCTAACAGTTGATACTGAATTACTAAACTTGCTTTAACTGTAATATAGCAGTAGGCATTCAACTGTACAAACCAACATGTCTGACACAAAGCAAAACCTGTCAGACAGTCTCCTAGATACAACCTTATGTGACCCAGACAGGAGTGTGGAACGTGTTAGACCGAAGTTCAACTCACCTCCTACTGTAAGAAAGATCATTTCCCCAGTAGTAATATCAGAACCTAGGCTGGTCCAACACCGTAGGTCTGTCATAGGCACTAGAGCTCAGGTCAAGCGGGACCAAGAAGCAGCGGAACAACAACAACCCGCGAGCCAAGAACTTATTTCTCAACGGCCCGACAGCTCCAGTAGTGAGGATACTGTAGAGCTGACACCCGAGCGCGGAGCAAAGATGACGGATGCGGTTTATTCGGATCCCCTTCTCATCCTTCCTGCAGCCATACTCACTAGGTTATTGATTGCGGTGGAAGAACACCAGATCGATTGGGCGAGAAGTAAGCGATCGACTAAAGATAGTTATGAGGGATACACAAGGGAAGAACTGAAGTCTATTGTCGAGTCGCAATGGAACTTCCCCGGACCCGGACTCCCGTTTGATTTATCAGAAGCTGCCTGGGAAGATATACACAGGATGGGAGTAACCAAGGAAACCATCGATCCAGCTGTGTGGAAGAGGTCCGCAGCCGGATACGTACAGGGATTCTTCAGCTCCATGGAGTGATTAGAAAAACAACTGTTTCAACAACCCCAAGGACCTCAAGAGCAGGGACAGCTGCTTTATCAAGTTAGAGAAAGAATTCTACGAATCAGGCTAATCTTATCGGCCTTTGAGGAGGCTTCTAAAAGAAGACAAGACACGTCGTTGCAAGTTGCCGTAAAGACTTGGTTTCAACAGGTGAGCCTCCAGGTGCAAGGAACGACTCAGTGGAAAGCCCAACTGGATGAGCGCTCAACCCATGGAGAATCAACAGACGCTACTTTTTCCCAAGTGGAAAGTGAAGCGACGGCAGAGAAGCCGCATAAGAGGGATGCCATTGACATCTATCTGTCGGACTATCAACGTTTTGTAGGAGATGAAGAGTTGAGGAGAAGACTAGAGGGGCTTAGCCCTAATAGTGAAGGAGCCCAGCGTGTGTTGGACGCAATCGATGTGGATAGGTTAGCTGCGAACCAAGCTAAATTCAATGAAAGCATCCGCATCGCTAAGGTTCAAGAAGAACAAGTAAAGAAAAAACGTATAGAAGATAGAAAGACAGCAGCAGCGGCAGTGGCAGCGGCAGAAGCGGATAGAAAAGCGGCAGAGGCAGCAGCAGAGGCAAAAGCGGCAGCGGCAGAAGCAAAAGCGGCAGCTGCAGCAGTAGAAGCAGCAAGAAAAGCGGCAGCGGCCGAAGCGGAAAGAAAAATAGCAGTGGCAGAAGCAGAACGGAGGGCATCTGAAGAGACAACCCAACTAGAGTTGGAAAATCTTCAAGAGAAGCAAGACAACTTCAGTAAACAGTTAACAGCTAGTAATATGCAGATGATGAATAGATCTACTCCCAAGAGACAAGGTTATACATCATCTGAGGAAGGCGATACCACCGATCCTGAAGGCAGAGGAAATAGATCTCGTCTAAGTAGGCGTAGAAGAACATCTTACCGTCACAAATTGCCTGATTTGCCCCCAGCTGTTAGAAGGCAATTAACTAACACAGATTTAGGTAGTACAGAACCCACAGACCAAATAATTAAACTAGAAAGACTCCCTACTATAGTAGATGAGCCTGAAATAATTAGGCCTGTTCTTGAAATCACCCCTTCGGTGATAGAGACACCTGTGCTCCCAGAACCCACCTTTAAATTCCCTTTACACAGCACCAAATTATCTGTGCCTAGAGGAACAGCCCCTGAAGCAGTGTCGGTCCTGGACTCCGAGCGAAATATAAAGGATATATCGCCTGTAGTCCCTCGTCCGCCCGCTACGACGTTGGCGGATCCTGCTTCGGCGGTTGATTGGGTAGACGAGAGACAGCGGGGGATGGACATTCTCCTCGGAGAGATGAAGGAGAATCGAGTGCGCTCCTCCCTACAGGTCCGAGAGTTAGAAGGGACTGTTCAACAGTTAAAGGGAACCGTAAAGGAAAGTAGGTTAGAGTTGCAAGAAGTGCAGCAAAGTATCGCGCTAGAACGCGAGAAATTAGTAAATTTACAAAAGGGTATATCACCACCCTCTGTAACAATATGTCAACCCGTTAGGTCTGAAGTATTTCATGCGCAAGGTGTGGAGCCTACACGCATCTATACTGCTAGTGAAGTAGAAACTCCTATAGTAAACCCTATTAAGGGTAATTATAGACCTGTTGATAGTGATATTCCCTATAGACCTGATCATAACCCAAGAAATTTATATACCGATAACTCGATATTAAATAACACGATGGCCCAAGAAAGTTTTACGCGTCAAATGGCTAGAACCGAAGCCCGCCAAGCGGTAAAGGTGGGAGAGATAGTGAAGTTCAATGGAGATGAGATGAAATGGTTACCTTTTAATGAATATTATAAAGATAACATACAGAACTCTGTGCTATCTAATGGAGAGAAACTTAGATTCCTCATCGAGTGCTTGGAAGGATCTCCCAAGTTAATGGCGTTAAAGTTTATTGGACATCCAGACGGATTAAGACAAGTTTGGGATACACTAAACATCAGGTATGGTAATAGGAATAACATAGCTGGGTATTTGTATGCAAAGTTGGTAGCGCCCCGAAAGTTTATTAGCAGCGGGATTATAGAGTTTTCCGATGAGATTCAGGAGATCTGCAGACAATTAGATTGGCTAGGTAAGTCTCATGAGTATCAGAGTGCTATGGTTATTAGAGCAGTGGCTTCTACTTTACCGAAGGGTGGAGTAGGTACACGCTGGGACAAGAAAGTGTTATATATGATGGAACAACAACAACGAGACCCTACCATGGCTGATCTCATGTCATTCTTGGATGGCGAAGTGAAATTACAGCTCATAAAGCAGTCCAGAGAGAAGACACCGGAAAACAAGGTAAGTGAGAAACCCATCTCTAGGAGAAAGGTAACACCAGTGTGTTATACAGACGACGGCGAAAGCCAGACTTCTCAAGGAGAGGATAGCGGGAAAGACACTGAAAGATCTTATTATGTCAATAAAACGCCTAAAGAACAGGTAAGTAAATTCAAGTCTCGAACCAATGACAGGAGAGAACAGGTAAGAAAAACTCCTCCTACGTCTCCCAAGAGAATTCAGGTGAGAAAGCCCGAAGAAAGAAAGAGTGTGCACACTGTTATTCAAAATAAGGTAAGTAACATCAAACCGAAATGTGCGCTATGTGACGGGACCCACCATTTGAATACGTGTGATGAATTCCTGAAGAAATCATTAGCGGAGAGACGGGAAGTCATGTGGGATAAGCGGTTGTGTTATAATTGCCTCAGACAAGGACACCAACGGCGAACCTGTTACTCCGACACAAGGTGTGCAAAGTGCGGTGCGAAACATCATATCTTGTTGCACACTGAATTTGAGCGAAACAGCCAGAGTCAGGTAAGTGATTCCGAACTACATGTCCAATTCAGTGATGTGAACGACACTGACCAAAGCTCTGAGATGGAAGGATTCTATAGAGATGAATTCTCCGACGAAGGTGAATCCTGTTACATGATAAATACCGCAGTGTATCGAGCACTTACGTATGAAAAAGACACAGACAGCAACCTCACCCTAACTACCACAATCGGAAATCACAGACGGAGACGAATACTGCCGGCAAACTTGGCAACTCATGCAGTTGTTATCCCGTCGTTTCGCTGACCATTTCGAAAAACATTATCTGCCCACGCTACAACTTCGAACTAAGTGGTTTGCGCAGCAAGAAAACGTCAGCGCTGGAGACATGGTTCTTATTCTGGATGTAGATCTTCCACGTAAGCGGTGGCAGACAGGTCGTATCATCGAGACTCACATCTCGGATGACGGTTTGGTGCGATCGGTAGAACTCGTCGTCATGCGACGTAACTTCAAGAAACCGGGAATTGTCTTCGAGACGCAGCAGCTCAATCGCCCAGTTGGTCGCTTATGTTTACTGGAAAGAGACAGAGAACTCTCCGGAAACTATGGGAGGCAAGATACTCTTCCCACGACCACCTCCCTAATCCAACAAACATCTAGGGACTCCCCAGCTTAGTAGCATATGGAGTGGGTGTGTGACCATATTATTTTATATTCTTATTATTTTATATTTATGTATGTATTATTATGTAATTTTATTATAATCGTTTTCTTTAATTTTATTTAGTAGAATGTTATTTTAGCGATTATTTAGTAGATTAGTGCAATATATTCTCGTTTATTACGTAATTACTTATATTATATATTTAGTGCGACGGCGAGAAACAATTCTTTTTCTCTTTCCTTGCTGCCCGTATTACATTACGAATACGTAACTACAGTAAGATGAAATGTCCGTACTTATTAAAGTACAATAAAGCCACTACTATATTCAAGTATTATTGGTAGGCAGAGTATTAGGAATGCAAAGTTCAGATCCTCGTGTCTCGGCTAAACCAAGCTCCGGGTAGACCTTGGAAACGACTTGCCTCTTCACACTGACATTGCTTCGTGCGATATTGCTCTCATACCGTATATTAGATAATACATATAGTAGCGTGATGTCCCTTTAACAGTAGCGTACAACGCAAATAAATCTGTTAAACCCTTTGACCAGCTGTAATTCTAGTCGATTAAGATATCGTGGCACCCACCGATATACTTGAAAGACAAAATTCTAGAATCAGTGGTTAACGTCCCCAGACAAGTTCTGGAATAAACTGGTGCCCATCCTAAATATTAATTATTAATATTTACAAAATCTGTCAAATATCAGATCCTTTAAAATTCTAGTCGATTAAGATATCGTAGCACTTACCGATACTCTTAAAAAGACAAAATTCCTAGAATCGAATCAAGGGTCCCAGTCCCCAGACACGTTCTGGAATAAAATTGTGTCTATTTAACATTAAATAATAAAATTTACGGGAATAAATTTAAATTCAGATATTTCAATGAATTTAATAAATTGTCATTTTATACAATTTATAACATTCCCAAAATTCCATTAATTAATAGATCATGGGAGCGGAGATTCACTCTATTAAGTGTATTTGTGTGCGAGAATCTCCAATATATAGTCAATAGCCGATAAAATTCATAAAATCATATATAGAGAGGATATTGACAATTAAAGAATTACTATTAAATAGCATCCCAGATCTGTATGCATGAGAATTACCCTAATTCTACCGCTAGCTTTCCATAATGTCACCATGGCAACAACCACGCTAGAATTAGAAGTGAGTTAAAAGAACAATAGAAGGCTTGCCCCATTGAATAGCATAGGGAATAAATAGCGCACTGCTAGTATCCAAGGATACATAATAAATAAAGTGACATTCTGGAAGGTACTGACTAACGGACAAATGGCCCGAATGTGTACAGTTTATGGCAGTTGTGTTGAATTTGTGCGTTCATAGGTGAATGTTACTGCTAAAGTGTGTTTACAGTAGCTAGTCGCAATTGTGAAAGTAACCCTAACTCTCCAGAAAGAACCTAAAGTACATCTAAGCCTTTGGGACGGACAGTGGAGTGACTTGTGCCGGTTATCGTTGTCGTTGTGTAGCTACATCGTTGGCGAAAGCACAGCGACGACGGTACATCGGCGCTGAGGATCTTGCACTGTCCGGGGGCAAAAGAGGGGTAGGCAGCGACGCCCGCTAGCCTAATATATAAACTCATTATAATATTGATAAACTCATAGCAGATATGACTGAGTTGATAGAAGATGATCTCGGTATTAGGGAGCGATATACTCTACCTTTACAAGCGTTTGTCGATAGCTTGATACGCGGAGACGCTGGTCCAACTACTACGGAGGATGATGGTCGTTATATCGAACCGCCAATGTCCCAGGAGCAACTTACGCGTGAATTGGATTATAGAAAGTTCACCGCTCGCTATACGCATCGTAATGGTACGTATATGGACTTCTTAACTACTGGCCATCCTATCGATTTACACGATACGGACGATGTAGACACCGAAAGGGAAATGGTTTTATTTAAATATCATACCCAGCGGAGTCGGAACGATAAACCGAGAATAGAACACGAGAACTCTATTCGAAACAAACTCGAAAGGGAAGACGTTGAAGAGCCGGATAAACGCAGCGACTTCAACGATTATCTGGAATTCCTGAGAGAGACATATCTCATTATTGCCAGTCAACAAAATCTCGAAACTCGATATCCACAAGGTATACATCATGATCCTATGATAGAACTCAAACGACTCTATTTCACTATGATGTATCTTACCGCCGATCGACCGCTACCTGTCGTCCCAGATAGCTTCGAACAGATGGAGGAATATTGTAAAACTGGAGAACGATCACCCGCGTTTCCCCTGCAGGACGTGCGTCTTTGGTATTACTGCGACGAATGCCCTAGACCCAATCAGCAAACGGAAAGACATAAACATCCGCGGAGACGTTGCGCTAAACACAGTTTTACACGATATACTTATGGGAGTTTCGAGCGAAACCTGTTCGACGTATCCCCTATGGTCGCTCGACTCAAACGATCCTTGAACAAACCAATGATCAGAGTTCCGGAATACTCGGTCAGACCTCCTCATTCCTCAGTTAGACCTCAGACTCTTGATCCTAATAGTATCACGGATCCTCCTGAACTGTACTCACTGTTCAAAGATCTAGTGTTACCCGAACAGTTGATCGGTGGTACTCCGGTAGTAGGCTCACTAGATATTCGCCAACCCTACCTAATCGCCATTTAACCCACACAACCGTCCCGGCTTCACCTCGATACAACCCGTTACAGAAGTCGAAGAGAGCGTCGTACGAAACGCGTTAGATGCTATTCGGCAGAAAATCGGAAAAGGAACTTACGATTGTTTGGAGAAACGTAAATTGCAACAACAAGTCCAAGCGGTGAAGGAATTAGCTTTACCCCAGTTCGATAGAGAAATACAAAATCTCTAAGAGGACATCGAACGTGGACGAACCTACTCTTTACAAGAGTTCCTAGATGAGCGTCTACAACAACAAGCGGAGGAAAATCAGCTCGAGGAGAGACATATAGAACTAGATGAGAGAGAAGAAGCAGCTTTAGCTCAACCCGATGCTCAAATCCTTATGACGGATCTCTACTCTAAAACCATCCTTCATCCCTCGATGGTTCCCCATTTCGGAGACAAACTCTTTGCGACGATACAACCCCAACCGGTTGATATCAACCTAAGATCTAGAGAGCTTATCGCCGACGCTCCCATGTTGCAACGTCCACCCATCGAAGCCGCTCGTGTAGATGGTACACTCGTTCAACCTCCGGACAATAGAGCGGATCTTGTCCGTCGCATGGTACACGATGTAAACATACGCGCTAGACCTTTACCGGACTCGTTTTATGGGATCAACTAGGACTAGGATCGGCATGCTGCATTGCAGCTGCATTTTTAAGAATGCTGTGCCGGCTTGTCAACAAAATTGCGCCGCCACAACTCCCTATCACCCATGACATTTGCTAGATCATCCGCATCTTTAAGGCCAGTGTCCTTTAAGATGCGTCTCAAGAAAGTCATGGGCTGTCCACCATGCTTATTCACTCCATGAGGCTGCCAAAGTACAAGATTATGCACTGGCTGGTCCTCACGGCGAAAGCAATGTCCTGCAAAGCGGAGACGATTTTGTTCTAGTGTCAAGCTTGGGGGAACCAATGAGACACCTCCAATGTTATATAGTGTCTGGTTGGAGATGTGTGCATTGTACTTGACACAATGTACCCGGCGTAGCATTCTTGTGAATGTGCCATCCAGAGATTTGGTGTCCTCAGCAGTTAGAGCCCAGCATGGACTCCCGTAGAGGAGTACTGGAACTACTGCTGCTCTAAATAATCGGACCTTAAGTTTCCGATTAATTCTAGGTGACTTCCAAATCCTGGAAAGCCTATTCAAGGCTGCCCATGCCTTTCCCTTACGTATTCGAAGGTCCTCACCTGACTTCCGGATCCATGATCCCAGGTAACAGAAGTCGTCCACATGCTCAAGCATACCATCCTTTGAGCTTATGCTCATCCGATCAGAGACTTGTTGAGGACTTTCAAAGTTAACTGTCAGAATTTTGGTCTTTCTGGAGTTAATAAAAAGACCAACACTAGAAGCAGCATGTTCTAATGAGCTGAGGAGCCGCTGGGCTCCCTCTAATGATTCTGAGAGTACTCCTTAGTCATCAGCAAAGTCTAGATCAGTTAGGTACTTGGCAGGATTTCCTCGACTTCTGGAGCCAGTAGGTGGAGTTATCATCACCCCATCATCATTATGATGATCTAAGGACATGCGTAGAACATAGTCAACCACAATAATGAACAAGAATGGTGCAAGTGTGTCTCCTTGGAGGACGCCCCATAACACTTCAAATGGTTCTGTGTCACCGTCAACAGTAGACACAAATGTTGTCGAACCATCGTATACTGATCTGATTGCTGCAATAATTTCATCAGGAATCCCATATAATGAAAGTATGCTGAACATACGTGAGCGAGAGACTGAATCAAAGGCCTTGAAGAAGTCAACAAAGATAACAGCCAGATGCCTGTCTTTCTTTTTTGATAACTCTTCAATTATCCTTCTAAGTGCCAAAATGGGCTCCATGGTCCCACGACCTTTACGGAACCCTGGGGGAACCCTGAAATGGGTTCCGTAAAGGTCGTGGGACCATGGAGCCCATTTTGGCACTTAGAAGGATAATTGAAGAGTTATCAAAAAAGAAAGACAGGCAAAGATCACCCTTATTACGTCAATCTAACGCAATATTACATGGTAAAACCGGAAGATCCTACACATAGTCTGAGGTTTCTACCACTAATAAATCCTCTCGATCTTGTCGAACTCGAACAACTGCAGAAACATCTGGATCAGTTAGTTAAAGTAAACTCATTTCGAAAACCATATAATGTTTCCAGAATAGAGAAAGAAACAATACCTCCGTATAATCTTGATGGATTCATCAAAACTCGTTTAGTACACTGGAATCTTGACGTGTTATTCGAGGAGGAAAGAATACAACGATATGGAGATGTGGAAACATATACCACACAATATTTAAAGTATAGAGACCTACCTAATGCTAGCGAATGCGCTACCTTGTGGCATCCTGTGGGAATGACCCTCGAAAACGCCACTAAAGAGTGGAACGAAACTCTTAACGTTATCGAGATGTATGGAGTTGTCACTTACGATAACGAAGGTAGCATTCCGGTTGGAGAACTGGGAACTACGCGGATGATACACATACGAGGACTCGCTGGTTCTACCCACGTATTTACTCGAGCGTGTTCCGATGTGATTGATTATTCTTTTGAAACTCTTACTGAGACACAAAAGAGACTCCGACATGGACAATTCGAGCTCGCGCAGCGTTACGTCGCCGACACCGAGCGCAAACCGGCCATGGGTATCGATGGATCGATGTTACCCCAACCTGTGCTCGAGATGTTGTTTAACGAAAGAATCCTTAAAATCGGCTCGGCTGTTTATGGAGATCTACAAAACGACTTTCGGAATATGGAAAACATTCCATACCCTTTCGTGGATACTCAGCTGATTACTCCCTGGGCAGAAGGCCGAGGTTTCTTCCGCACTATGTATGCCAATACACCCAGCGGCATTACCAAAGTACAACGAACCTCCATCGGACATCTTGCCTTTCAAGAATATGGATGGAATTTCAAGGTTGGAAATCCTATAAATTACCAACAAGTATATGGAGATCAATATTCTCGTTTATACTTTGATGGACCATTGACCGCACCTGGCGCCGTGTATAGCTTTATGAGTGTTCCACTTTGTCCCTCCTTAGCTATATACACGATCTTTGAAAACGCAGCACTTGCTGGTTGGCTAGCCGATGTGTGCAGTCGTACCATACGCGCCCATCCCTTAATACTTGGAACCAAACTCGCCAAGTTAGATGAACACAATAAATTAATCCGCTTCGAATGTTTCAGGCGCTTTCTGACTCCGTTCCGTAACGTTGATAGTCAGTTCAAGGACCGCGCTCTGACCAAACTCAGCCTAAGAGACTCAGCTGCAGAGAAGCTAAACAGCGCGGGATTTGCTCTCTTTCAGGACGTTTGTATACAGAACTTACATTCATCTGTTATACAAAGACCTCGAATACCCACAGGTTATTCTGTCGTGGAAATTCAGACAATAGAATATTCAAATTCAGACCGTGGGTCCGCTTGCGGAGACAGCCGCACCTACCTCAGCTATGCAATTGGAAGACGAACCAATATGCTTAGAATCTGAAGCGATCCAGCCTACAGCGCCCCGGAGCAGCGATAACGATTACGTCTTGGAGTGGTATCAAGGTCCACAATGTCTCACCGCATACGATTATCGACACGCCAACTATATTTCTCGAAAACGTTGTCGATTATGCGCATCGAGAGACCATTTCACCCCTATGGACTCAGACGTACCCTGCTCCTATTTCCACGAACAACCGATGATGGAGATCTATTGTGCGTATTGCAGACTTAATAACTCGCATATTTTTGCAGTCTGCCCCCAATTTATGACCCAATGTCACCACTGTCAACTTAAAGGACATGCCAGTTATAATTGCCCCTTTAACCGCGATTTAGAAAGCGTAGATGAGATGATTACCCTGCGCTACATCCGAGCTTGGGAAGCGAACGCGGATTTACATTGTGAGGCCCGCCATCGCTACTACCCTGGACGCTCTTACGAGGGAGTTTACGCGTTCCATCCTTATTTATTCGCGTCTGTGGAACAAAAAACACGCACACCGAGTTACGAACTAATGAAGCGTGTTGGTGAGTGTATTTCCACCAAATTTGTTCGAAAATATCTTAGGAACGTCAATCCTAACGATATTACTTCATATCATTTGATCAATTTCATCCGTCAAGACCCTGAGTATGGCGATTTATTTATCAACTCGCACCCTGAGTTACAGGAAGTATCTCGACGGCCCTACAAATATCGAGCCCGAGAACGCGAGCTGGAAAGAACCATTAAACCAAGGAAGTTTTTTACCACTCACGGTCCGCCTACCGCCATTGTCCAGACGACCCGTCAAGGACCCGTAGGAGCTGCTGTCCTAAGACGCGCCCTAAAAGCCATTAGACCTCGCTCCACTGAAGTTGATACCGATCAACCAGGTACCTCGACCGGAGGATACACCGATCGTAATCCTAAACCTTCTGATGCAATTGTATTGCACCCTTCACCCAGGAGCTACAGCCCTCCTAGTAAAGTGGCTCGCCCCAAAGAGAAAAGGACTCTTGCTAGCCTCAAAAAACTGCGTAAACGCCGTCCGCGTAAGAAAGACTAACTGTTTAGAGTATTTTTATATTTTAGAAACTGTGATTTGTTATATTTTATAGACTTAAATCCCATTTTCTGGGAGCGGTGTAAAGGCTTTTGCGTAATTAGCCGGTTATTTTCCCCGTAAAGTACTCTGTAGTTGGTTTAGCAGGCATAAAAGGCCGTGTCCTTACTGTACTGTTGTTTTAGAGGACATAAAAGCCATTTCTTCTGTATGTGTACTTTAGCGGACATGATTAGCAATTCTATGACGCAATACGCCGGATCCTCTTGAAACAGTGTAGATACCATGACGACGGCTAACAGCTGATATTGCCACGTGGAACATCTCTTTGTTCTTTGTTCTCTCTTTGTTCGGTCGACCAATCAGAGCGTTTTTTGCCTCTGTGTTGGAGATTGTATATAGAAACTAGGGAAGTGAGTCAGTATTGTGATTTTGTCCACAGCCTACAACACCGGCGTGGAACCTCCGTGTTTCAGTCTTTAGTTCAACATTAGTAGGCTTAATTATAGAACGTATATCCGTTATCATATCAAACTCACTGATCATACATACATAACATAACTTAACTTACTCACTCACTCATAACATACCTTAACATTACTGCTTTTGCTGTCGTTTATTCATTATATTTGTTGATGGAATATTATATTTGGAATACTGATAAACAATCAGACACCCCAATCTTCTTGATATACTAAAGGTTAGAGAGACCGGATACATATAACGATTGCGACTTACATTAAGTGGTTTGAAGTGAATCTAATGCTATTTTATAGGCCCTACACGTATTGTCTGTTGTTCTCCTTATATGTGACTAAAATTAGTGAAGGTCGGCAGATTAGGGTGCAGCATTGTGCAGTATTGTGTATGATCGTGATTGATAACGAAGCATCTCCTAAAGAATGCGCCATATACGTGAATCTATAGCCATCCCGTTGTGTCTAGTTTAAGTCATAACTCTGTTTATATATTTAAAGCGCCACGTCCTAAAGGAACTGTTAATATTTCCCGAAAGTGAAGAATATTTGTCAGAGATTATATATATTACGATCAGTCGAATAATACAGTAGGCCTACCCCGCAATACGGTTAGGCTTCCGAATCCAGTCTCCCGGGTATATCCAGCGGGTGAATGATCGCGCATAGACTGGATTCGGCTAATGTAGTGTATCAAATACTTGTCATAGGCTAAAGACTATCTATCATCTAAAAGACATCCAAATTTGGCAGGTTAAACTGCTAAAGGTCTGAAAGCGCGAACAATAACGGTCTGAAAGCGCGAACAGACTTAGAGGTCAATCCTAAGTCGTAGGATAAAGAAGTAAGGAAATAAATATCAATTCAATCAATTTATATCAAAAATATCAATTCAGTAGCCAACCATTTCAATCCAATCGGTCCCACCGCCGTTTGGACCCAGACGGGTACCTGGTGTTTGTACTAATGCCAAGTTCCAATAGCGTGAAGCTGCACCAAGTTTATTACGACTTTTCATGACTATTTTCCACAAAATAGACTTTTCTACAATCAGACTTTTTTCAATGGACTTTTTTGTATATTTTTCAGAGTATTTTAGCATAACGAAACGACTAAAATACTGTATTTTCTGTGTATTTTGGTTACAATTATTTGAATTGTATTATTTTTCGAAGCTATACTTTGGATCCTAACGGACCCAAAGCACTCTTCACCCGGTTTCTCCTCTTCGAAGAGGTTTTTCTATGGTGTTACGTAGAGTACACTATTTTTATACCAGAAGGAAGCAATATAACACCTGGAAAGAACAGAAATCACGGTGTTTTGCACTATCTAGAAAATGGCTGTGGATCTCCGTAAACAACAAGTCATTGAAGGACCGTGTATTATTGCGAGCTAGTTCTGTCTTGATACCGAGAAACCAAAACAGTAAAAAAGTGAAAGCACTTTTTGGAAACTTTAGAGATACAAAGCCGTTTTAGGAGCTTATCTTGCCAGAGGCACGATAAATCCATTACGATGGGATCAAGCAAAACCTCATGTGCCTTTACAATGCCTTTAATAGGCCTAGGTTCGGGTGTCAACTTCAACTTTTGTTGTTTAACATCATCTTCAGTACAGTATTTCTGTCACTGTTCGAGTCTTAAAACAATTCACAATGTCATCAAAAGATGGTGTCTGGTGTACACCCATCCCCATCACTGCATCTAAAGTGCGCTTGAGGGTTCCGCCAATACCATATGGAGATTCTTTACCATGTCCTGCTTCCAATTACAACCATTTAATCTGTAAATTATTTTCCTTAGCAAATACATAGAACAGGTATAAAATGTAGGGGAGTAAGGAGGGTTGAACCAAAATTTACAAAAAATTGATTTATTCTGTTCCTCATCGTAGCTTCAAGCTGAAATTACACAAAAACCTAAAACAATATATTCTACATCTATTTGGAATACATTGAGGTGCTAAAATCATGTATTATATGAGAAATAAGCGTTTTCCTCGCGTTTTTTTTTTCGTTCACGCCTCATCCTACCCCATATAGGAAGGAGGCTTGAATCAGGGGGGTTAGGAGGGTTGAACCATCTATAGAAGCAATGTTATCAATAGGAAAATATGTCAATGGAAATTAGTATTTCTGCCTATTTATTTGTCAGTGTATTTTCAGTGTTTGTCTGCCAGTGACATCTCACTTTTGTCAAATACACTTTCTATCTCCATAAATAACTGTCGTCTTTTTATTTGACAATAATATTATCTACTATCTGTCACCACTGGTTGACAAGAAGCATCCATAAAAGTAAAAAGTAAAAGTAAATTTTCATCGGCCGCTAGGCTGGATTACGCACAAAGTCTGATTGATGACTTATTTCCAGTGCCCCCCCAGAACTTTACTCCCCAGAGGAAACTCCAGTACTCATTTAGCTACCACATAAGGATGCAAGGCAGATGCGCCCTGGCTGGTCCCTTTAAAGCATTCGTGCCGAAACGAAAACTGCCCTGGCCCATGTGAGGATTGAACCCACGACCTACGGGAGATGTGAATTCAATGTAACCACTACACCAAGGTGGAACCTAATCCATATCTGTAGATAGGTAGCCAGAACAACCAATAGGAAAGTGGATCAACCCTCCCACCTCTCCATTGATTCAAGACTCCCACACTACTCCATTTTTTGAAAAATGCATTGTGTACGAAAAGTGCAGACCAGTGACGTAATCGTCCATACCTAATTTTGAAGCTGAATAATTTCTCCACCAGAAAAGTATCACATTTATTTGTGAATTGACAAATCAATGAAATGGGAGTGATCCAAAAAAACGGCGGTATCATTTCTAGAAAACACGTGGGAAAAGCACACTTTCCTTCATGGTAAAGCAGCCGCAGAGTTGGACTAAATACAACAGTAGGTGCAGTTTTTAATTGTCTATCTAATGGTGTATCCATGGAAACGCCCAACCCAAGCGTTCTCCTTTAAATTGCACTAATTCACCCCTCCTCACGGTTCAACCACCCCTGCTCTCCCCTACGTGCTACGGTATTGCGACGTGGGAGAATCTGTTATTATAATGATTTTGTTAATGTGTCGGTACTCAATCTGGTCATTTAAAAAATTCAATCAACTCGCCATAACGGCAGGTGCCTTATGGTTAGTGCATTCACTTAATGAAGCAAACGATTTCGATCCATTTTCCTCTTCCAGGCTGTAATACAATGGATTGATATCGACTCAATGTCATAGTAAGCTCAATGTATTTCTGCTGCCTGAAAAATCGTATAATTATCCGACCAATCTATTTGCGCTACTACGTAGTTCATCTTCCTTGATAAATCTCTTTGCTGCTTTAACAGCGCGATACTGAGCTACATAGCGCAGCGGTTAATATGGTCCTTGAGATCAGCAAAGGCTTCAATAATTATATCTATGAACCTCTTCAAAGGAATGACTCTATGAACTCTACACCACCATTTCTTGCCAATCTCATCGCTAGCCTGCTCCCATGACAAGCTATTGATCTCCCCAATTCGAAAATGTAGGCAGAATTACGTTTTTAGGCCAGTACCTACAAAACAAACTGTAATCCATGTCTTCATCGAATTTAATGTGAATAATCTTTAAGTAATCGTTTCTGATATCTTAGCTGCTCCTTGGCGTTATAACCACCAAGTGTTTCCATACAGTAGTTTGTTGTGTTTATTTTTATCAGGACATTCTGAGGAAACGTCAACAGAATTACTTTTTCTTTATTGACTCCGTCTGTAGTGGTTCTATGTCACAAGCTGTCGCGTTTTGCATTCCCAGCCACCCTAATGCGACATCTGAGACGGCGTAATGATTTCCGCATGGGTGATCTTGTACAGAGTTTACGCTTAGAGCGGGGTGTTAATTGTACATTGAGGTCTTTAACGGTAATCAACTTTGACCTTCATTATCTGCTTTGTCACTGTCACTTTGCAGCCCCTTTGCAGCAATGGGAGTATCAGGCAAGTTAACCTTTTGTTTCAGGTAAAACAATTTCTTTCTTAGTTTTTCATTTCTCATCACTAATTGTTTTATTCGAATATTTTACGCCATGTTAAAATGACGACGTCTTGCTAGAGAACGACTGTGACTTCCTGATGATTGTATGTTTGTATCTGAAAGAACCGTTAAATTACCTTCAGATTGTTCTTCCACTATCATCCTCTTATGTGTATCATCCTCCCTCCACTTCATTCTTTGTCGTCGTTTGTTTTCTGCTGCCTTTTCTCTCTTAGCTCTTACTGTATCTTATCATCCATAGAGCATTGCATATGGGCGTAAAATGTTGTGCTCTTTTCAATGATATATGACATTTGGTGTCTCGAACTATTCAAAACTCGAGGAGTAAGAAGTCTTTTTTTGAAGCTTAATTAAAATGTCCAGCATCAGTTTTGACTTCAAACCAGTGTTTGGAGTTTTGGACTTTTTTTTATGATGGGGGGGGGGGGGGGGGGGGGGGGATATTGGAATATTAACAAAATGTACCTTCATTTTGAGGGTAAATGTAGGAGAAATGGTCAAATGTATGTCAAAAGTTATGCTTGGGGCCGCCAAATTTGTATAAACGATCTGGCCACTTTTTTGTGTTTTGACTCGGTAAAATAACCCATGCTGCCATGGCTGGTGGGGTCTCTTTCGTAGGCGCGGGGTTCAGTTGTGCATACAATCTCAGAGGCAGAGAGTCTTCAATAAAATAGTGTAATTCAGGGAGGGGGGATTTTTCCTAGGAAAATTTGCCCGAGGGGGCATTATTCCTAGGAAAATATGCCCCCTGGGCATAATTTATGGGGGGGGGGGGGCATATTTTCCCGTTATGAACTTTATTGTGGACCGGACAAAATTGAACCGGATGGGGTTTTAGGTACAATGAACTGAGACCAAGACTCAGGAGCGGCCCAGGTTTACACGGGCCTACACACACGCAAGCAGGAACTATTACCGTAACAACTCCAAGATAATAATCACATGGCAACTGAAATGTAAAAAGTACTGTATTCTAAAAAGTACCCTTTTGTGCTAATGTTTTGAATGGAAAAATTAACAAGTGTTATTTAATAAAATATACATTTTTGTACAGTTAGCTAATGTAGAATTTGTAAACCAATGCAATGTAACTTAATTTAAAGACAAAGTTATACACTAAAAAGGGGTACGTTCGCTACTACATACTGTACATTAGATAAATCGTCATAAACTGAAAAGGTAAGTACCGGTACCGGGTACTGCAAGTAGTGTCAGTCTGTATCGTCAGAAGGCTCTCAGACTCAGATGGAGGTGGGGGGTAATTTATGGAAATATTCACTAAGCATAGGCCTACGCAGTATTGCTGCAATGGGATCACTCAAACAAAATCAAGTATATACAGTGTACAAAAATAAAAAAAATTCGTGGGGGTGAACCTATAACACACTCGTACGACTATGGCTTCATGTACCGTACTTAGTACATAGTTCCATGGTACATGAATGATATTTATGTGATTCTTGGTGATGTTTATTTATGGTAGCTATTATTTTGTTGTTAGCTAGTCCAAAAAATATGTAGGCCTAATATAGTCAGGCCTTAAATAAACACTTTAAATATATATATAAATTAAATAAAAACTAACAGAAACAATGTTTAATAAATATTTTGTTAATAAATTTTGGAGGGGATGTGTCCTAATAGGCGAGTCAATCTGGTCAAAAAGGGGGTCAACCCATAACAAATTCGCAATTCATCCAAACCATTTTTTTTTCTACTCTACATTACACCATGTCCTGCAATAGCCAGTAGTGTCGTAAATCAGTGACACATCCCCCCCCCCCCCCCCAAAAAAAAAAAAAATTTGTTCTTCAAATCTTGATGAGATTGCATGAAATTTGAAACAGAGATAGTGTCACCTCCCGACCACTTCTTGGGTGAGTCAGAATTTTTATTTTTGCTTTCAATCTTAAGCTACACCCTACAAGCGTTTAAAAAAAGTGTCTCCAGCGAAATTACAACAGTTACACCACCGCAGTTATTCTTCTACCTTATATACAGTAGCTGTTTGCTGGTACCAATGGAAAGCTGGCCGTGCAAGGATTCCAAAGATGTAAAAATATTTTGTTACATTATGTCAACTTAACAGCGTTCTGATGAATTACTCGTAACACTGCAAGGTACCACTTTGCAGCGTTGTGGCCTATAGGACGGAACGCTGCAAAGTAATCAATGACATGGAAACAACTTCAATTGCTGTACTCCAGAATGTATTATTTCCATTTATATTAATGCGTGCTGCTTTGTTATCAATCCAGTTAGCAGTGACGGGATTATGACTAGCTACTGTATGTAAATAATTGTTTAACGTCTAATTTATTCCATTATATCGAAACGTCCAATAGAAGACACTTTAGAGAAAATGAGCACAGAACATGGCAACAATGTTCAGTAAAACTGGACGGCGACACAGGCGATTATATTTGATGCAGGCGACCAAGGAAAAAATGGAATGAATCAAAGTTTTATCACATCCATGCAGAAGATAACAACAATAAGCTTTAATTAGATATAAATGTATAATTAATACTGTGTACCTGTTAATAAATTTCACTTAAATTCGATATAGTACAAGATTAAAATGTATAAATGAGTATCCATAAAATCCTTCTTCACATACCGAACGCTGATAAGTTGACATAATGTAACAAAATTACATACACCATTGTGTGCAAAGGTCACTTTTCAGCATTAAAGACCCTTGTTTATTTATGTAAACCTCCCTCGCTGCGCTCGCTCGGTACATAAATAAACTCGGGTCATAACGCTGCAAAGTGCTACTTTGCACACAATGATGTAAAATAGTTGTGAATTTGGTTGGGAAATAGCTGAGTTATGGGCATTCGAATCATGCATGTAATGCTTCCGATGCGGGCCTTTTATTCTATTTAATAAATACACAATATTCTGGAACATTTTGTTTTTCTCATAAGTAGCTTGGCAACAGTATAATGCCTATAATAATAATATTACTACAGTACATGGATATTCATACATAAACAAAATGTTGTAGAACATCGAGTATTTATTAAATAGAATAAATGGCCTGCAGCGGAAGCAATTACATGCAACATTCGAATGCCCATAACTCAGCTATTTCCAAACCAAATTTAAATATTTTCACATATTTGGAATCTTTGCACGGCCAGCTTTCCATTGCTACCAACAAATTACTATAAGGTGTAAGAATAACTGCAATAAGACTGTAGCTATAGATTGAAAGCGAAAATAAAAATTCTGGCTCACCCACAAAGGAGGACGTAGTTGAAGCTATCTCTGTTTCAAATTTCATGCTATCTTATTAAGAGAATAATTTGGTGGGGGGGGGGATACTTGACTTTAGGGGAGTCTTAATTTTTTTGAATAACTCAAAAGATTGTAAATTATTTGACAATACCACACAACAATGTCCAAATTACTTGTAGACTACCGGTACACCCGCGCAACAATGCTTTGTTATATATATATATTTATGTTGGTTTTATCGCCAATAAACGTTTTCTGGATTCAAAAGCAAATTGTTACATTTTACTGTACAACGAATGGAAATTCGAACCCTTATTATTTTATGTCAGGTTCATTGTAATTAACCACATGTTTTGACTATTTATTGCACAATCCTGCCATATTAATTTCCAGTTTTGTTTCAGTCGCTTTCAAATTATATCAATTAATATAAAAAAAAAGCCCATGTGGGGAAACTTCATTCAATTTCTGCAAATTTCTGTGCTCAGTGGTGCCATTTGGATGTCTCTACGAGAAAGAGCACAAAATTTTAATTGAGAAGGTATTTTTTTATGATTATTGGACCTACTATCAGTTTATAAGACAACTTTAAGTCTCCGGAATAAAGACTGGACTCGAATAAGCGACTCTGCGGTCTTTGCGGGATTACACGGAATAGACTTATCGGTCATCGGAGATCTTCAAAATGGATAATCTCCAGTTCTAGTGGTCGTACGAAGTTTTTCAGAGAACAAAGTTACCATTTGATTTAAGATAAAATGGTTGTGAAGCAACATAACATGAATTTGGGTAAAATATGTCTTGCAAATTTTGTTCAAGTTATGATTGCTCAGGCAGCTTTCAAGAGTTTGCCAAACCAAATGGTAACTTTGTTCTCTGAGAAAAGAGCTCGAATGAGCCTAAAACGAACTTCGTACGACCACAAGAACTGAGAGATTATACATATACAAATTTGTACACTACCCGGTTAAAAAATACGCATGTGATGGGATAGTCCTACAATTGCGCCAATAAAATATAAGTTATTTTCGGTAAAATAAACTTATCATTCGAGGATAAGACCCCTAGATCCCTTCCTATAAATGGACTTATACACAACGACCCCACTCGTGTACCATTATAACTTCATAATTATAGGTTGTACTGAGTTGTATTTCACGACATACGATAAGGTTAAGCAAAGGATACTTCACCTCCTCGACATGGCTATGAATCCGAATTATCACCACGAATCACAGCGCAGACAGAATGCGATCGACCGCAAGCACAGGTTCCTCGTGTCGCAAAGAAAAGGGGCTTACAACACAAAAACTTCAGGTAATTAATAACTTACAACACAAAAACTTCAGGTAATTAATAACTTACAACACAAAAACTTCAGGTAATTAATAACTTACAACACAAAAACTTCAGGTAATTAATAACTTACAACACAAAAACTTCAGGTAATTAATAACTATTTACATAAATACCGTAAAGTTATCGGGGAACGTGAAATAATTTAGTATCCCGAATGCTCATCTCTCTTGGCTGTTACCTGCAAGTCAGGGGGTCGTCACACAATCAGTTTGAACTCTCGGTGACTGTCCTACCTGCTGAGTATACTGACCGGAGTGGTTTTTAAACGAACGAACGTATTAAACGAACGAACGTGGCGAGTGAGTGGAATAAAGTTACGAAGATCCTGTGTATAATATGCCGATACAGTTTAGTGTAAATATCATTTAATTTGTAATTGTAGGGACATCGACAATAGCAACTTGGACAATCCCAACGAATACCCAATCACGAACATATGATAGTGGATGTTTATCGTCACTTCACAAGGTTACAACTATCTACCTTCTGTTGTAGAACTATTATACTGTGATAAAGGGGGGGGGGGGGGGGGGGGGGGGAATACCTCCTCAGTTAATTAATATGACGTCTCATGTTAAATTATAAATTCAGGGTAAGGA
This sequence comes from Nemertoderma westbladi, assembly GCA_032718475.1. Lineage (NCBI taxonomy): Eukaryota > Metazoa > Xenacoelomorpha > Nemertodermatida > Nemertodermatidae > Nemertoderma > Nemertoderma westbladi. Next base: position 29,536 of record JAUCBJ010000012.1, on the reverse strand, counting down.
ACAGGTTACAGTGGCCACGTTATTCTAACCAAAACATTAAACGATTATTTTCGTTGATTTACCGAGGGAGTGGGATGAATTTTGATTGCGTCGAATCAATTACACAATTATCACAAATGTGTTAGTATTTATTATTCAATGAACCGATAGGAGACGCAGGTGATAAAGAAGTGTAACAGGCCAAGGGAGAACAATTTTTTATACTAATCATTAGTGTCAATGATTATTACACTAAATATATAACGGATAAAAATAAACAAAAACTAGCAATCTGACAGGCCGTTTAAGATATTCTTTATTTTAGAATGAGTTGAGCTCATTTATTGTTCAACCTGGAACGGGTCACTTGTGCCGAGAATGCCCAAGGCCGTCGCAAACGATACATACAGGAGCCTCAATGCCACCGTGTCCAACATGTCGAGAGAAGTTAGGGACTCAACATCCGACAAATGTGTCGGTTCTAGAAATACCTAGTGTGAACTACAATAACCCTACATATCAATCTGAGGGTGTTTCCAGGTAGATTTGAGCAAATTCGTTTTATATCTATTAAATCTAAATATCTGTTATACCGTTATAGTTTACACAGGGTTATACCGGTATTGTTTACATGGTTAAATCGTTATTGTTTACAGTCAGTGTTATATCGTTATTGTTTACAGGGTTATATCGTTATTGTCTAAAGGGTTATATCGTTATTGTTTACAGGGTTATGCGATATTTTTTACAGGGTTATACTGTTGTTGTTTGTACAGGATTATGCGTTATTGTTTACAGGGATAAATCGTTTTTGTTTACAGTGTTATATCGTTATTGTTTACAGTGTGATATCGTTATTTTTTACAGGGTTATGCGTTATTTTTTACAGGGTTATACTGTTGTTGTTTGTACAGGATTATGCGTTATTGTTTACAGGGATAAATCGTTATTGTTTACAGTGTTATATCGTTATTGTTTACAGTGTGATATCGTAATTGTTTACATGGTATACCGTTATTCTTTACATGGTTATGCGTTACTGTTTACAGAGTTATCCGTTATTGTTTATATGGTTATGCGTTATTGTTTACAGGGTTATGCGTTATTGTTTACAGGGTTATATCGTTATTGTTTACAGGGTTATGCGTTATTGTTTACAGGGTATACCGTTATTCTTTACATGGTTACGAGTTATTGTTTACAGAGTTATGCGTTATTGTTTATATGGTGATGCGTTTTTGTTTACAGGGTTATGCGTTATTGTTTACAGGGTTATGTGTTATTGTTTACAGGGTTATATCGTTATTGTTTAAAGGGTTATATCGTTAATGTCTACAGGGTTATATCGTTATTGTTTAAAGGGTTATCGTTATTGTTTTCAGGGTTATATCGTTATTGTTACAGGGTTATATCGGTATTGTTTACATGGTTATGCGTTATTGTTTTCAGGGTTATATCGATATTGTTTACAGGGTTATGCGTTATTGTGTACAGGGTTATATATACCGTTATTGTTTACAGGGTTATGCGTTATTGTTTTCAGGGTTATATCGTTATTGATAACAGGGTTATGCGTTATTGTGTACAGGGTTATATATACCGTTATTGTTTACAGGGTTATGCGTTATTCTTTTCAGGGTTATATCGTTATTGTGTACAGGGTTATATCGTTATTGTTTACAGGGTTATGCGTTATTGTTTTCAGGGTTATATCGTTATTGTTTTCAGGGTTATATCGGTATTGTTTACATGGTTATGCGTTATTGTTTTCAGGGTTATATCGATATTGTTTACAGGGTTATGCGTTATTGTGTACAGGGTTATATATATACCGTTATTGTTTACAGGGTTATGCGTTATTCTTTTCAGGGTTATATCGTTATTGTGTACAGGGTTATATCGTTATTGTTTACAGGGTTATGCGTTATTGTTTTCAGGGTTATATCGTTATTGTTTTCAGGGTTATATCGTTATTGTTTTCAGGGTTATATCGTTATTGTTTACAGGGTTATGCCGTTATTGTTTACAGGGTTATGCGTTATTGTTTTCAGGGTTATATCGTTATTGTTTTCAGGGTTATATCGTTATTGTTTACAGGGTTATGCCGTTATTGTTTACAGGGTTATATCGTTATTGCGTACAGGGTTATACCGTTATTGTTTACAGGGTTATACCTCCTATAATAGAGCCAACTCGGATATCGGATACGTACATGTCAGCGGGAGTGGGTCTGACACTGACTCATCCTGGATTATGTGTCTGTCCGCGGTTGTGTAACAACTGCAACTCTTGGAGAACGCCTGGTGACCAATAAAGAATACGAAACAATAAATCACCACATAAAAAAACTACAAAGCGAAAAGTCTCGCAAATGAAACTGCCAAAAGTAATTAACTGTATATACTAGAGTTACCTATTATTATACTCATATAATAAGTTCCAGTAATCTTCATAATAATATCTTCTTTATTTAAAATCAGATACCGGTATAATTTTTCTTATTGTACCAAAAAGGTAAGAAAAGCCTAAAATACCCGAATTTTACTTGAAATTGAGTAAGGCAAACAACCATTTGAAAACAAACAAACAGTCGTGATTATTACCGTAAAATAAACTTGATCTACTATTCCACTTTTTGTGATAAAGTAGTCAGATATATATTATGATATAGATGAATAACTCTAGTATAAGAATTAAAAATTCCAATAAAATCAACACCGTCTTAATGAACGTCATCACAGTAAACCAATAACATAACCGCTCAATGTTTATCAACCTTTAACAAATTTACAACATTATCTACTGGCGACCAATAAAATGATGGAACAAAGTAACTCGTGTCAATACTATATAATTTTAAAATAGTAAAATATCGTATTATTTATTATTATTACTAGTATTAGGGTCAGTACGATATACCTAACCCTAACCCATTCACTACCATGCTGGTTACTGTCAGTGTTATCAATAACGGACAAGCGTCACATAACAATGACTGATGATCGAAATTAATTAATTTTATTCACATTTTCTTAAAATAATACGATATATTCATACTAAGCATATATATATATATATCACTGAGCCCCTGAGTTACAAACGACACCCCCTACCTACAGTAGAATACAAATAAGTGTAAAGACAATACGAAGTACATCAATAACCGGATTGAAATAGTTCGTGTTCAGTAAAGCAGATTGTAGATTTCGAGGGTAAGTCTGTCTCAATCGCAATGACAACCTAACGTTACGTTAGTCAGTAATCATAATAACCAATTAAAACTAATCATTTCAAAGAGACTAAAGCCAACCAACACGTTGGGAAAGGATTCAGTTTTATTTGATATAAGCGGGGCTGCTAAAAGATAGCAGGTTTAACACAAGGAGACTCAGTGTAGACGGACAGAGAGTGTAGTAAACGAGACATTGCGAAATCCAAACGGGGACTGACCCTGGAACGGAACCCTTTACCTGGGAGACCGACTGAGCGACCGCGAGCGACTGTAGCTGCGACTGCGCCGTCTGTCCCGACGTGGCGGGGTTCGCGAGCGTGAGCGGTAGCTCCTACCGCCCCCGTACCGACTCCGTGGCGGACCGGACCTGTAGTCGCCACCGGAACGCCCCCCTCCGTCGTACCGGCCGCCCCCGCCCCTTCCGTACGAGCCCCGCGGCTCCAAGGGGCGCGGATGTCGCGCCAAGGAAACCCGAATATCCCTTCCGTCCATCAGCGACCCGTCCAAGCCGTCCATCGCGTCGTCCGCGTCTCGCCGACTGTAGTAGCGAACGAACGCGAAGCCGCGACTGTCCCGAGTGCTCCGGTCGCGCGGAATATAAACGTCTCCGACTTCCCCGTATTTCTGGAATGCGCGACGCAGGTCGTCCGGCGTTGTCCTGTAGGTGAGGTTGTCCACCTTCAACGACACCATATCGTCTGCGTCCTTAGGCGGAGGTCCATAGGAATAATCATTCATCGTTACTATAGATATATAATTGTAAACAAATCCAACCAATATATATGTATTTGTAGAGATACTAATATTGTGATACCCTAATCAGCTTATATACCTATTCACCGACTGTGTCACTGGATGTACCGGTACTGTATTTGTCTCCAACTCACCGCCCCGTTCACCGTTCGTTTAGATAAAACTCACAGCGGGATTCAGCGAACTGGAACTCAGGAACAGACCTAACAGACATCTTAAGATCATTATTTTTCTAATCTGTGTCGACCATTCGCAGCAATTATGTCACCGCCCCTCACAGCAATTATGTCACCGCCCCTCACAGCCATTATATCACCGCCCCTCGCAGTAATTCCATCACCTATCACGCCACCGTATCTGGTTACTTTTGGTACTGAAATTCTCCAGATGCTCGATGTGATGTTGTTATAAAAATAGTTCACATTTTTGCAGAATCTAATTAAAATGTATCAGGAGAATGAAATAAAAATTTAAACCGCTGACCCGTCCGTTCATGAATCTGGTAAACTTTATTACTCGTATTAGGCCTATTCTCCAGATTCTGTTTTTATTATGGCTTTAATTTGATCATTTACTCCGCTAACATCCTCCATATTCCTCTTAACTGACTCCAACTGAAACCCCAAATGTGTGACTAAGACTCCCATTTTCTTTAAAGTTTTTTCACACTCAAAAATTCGTATTTCGTTAGCTGCGAATGTTTTCGATGACTGCACGAGCATTTCTGAACAATTTGAGGATTTCACAGTTTCTTTTACTACATTTGCTATGTCCAGAATATTATGCTGGACTTTCTCTCGTATAACTCCTCCAATAATCACCTTCTGATGCGGCATAATTGCTTACAATATGAATATGTGATCTGATCTCTACAGCTACACACCTAACAGGATAATATAGAACATTGATTGTATTAATTAATAAAGTTGGCCTACTTGCCTACACCAATGTCCTGGAATATAATGTCGTTTTTCTGACTCTGGCTGTCTGGTACATGCCCCCCCCCCCCCCCCCCCACCAAAAAAAAAGTATACAAATCTTTATGAGATTGCATGAAATTTGAAAGAGAGATAGTTTCACATAACTCCTCCTGGCTGAGAGAGTGGAAAATTTTATTTTGGCTCTCATTCTTATCTACAAGCGTTTGAAAAATGCTGAAATGTATTTCACTAGTTACATTGCAGTTATTCTTGAACCTTATCGCGATTGGTTTTTTTACTGATGGAAATGTGGCTGCAAAACAATTCCAAATACCGGTATGTAATACAATCAGAATTTCATTGTAAATAGCTGAGATACGTTCAAATGTTGCAAGGTTTTGCACTTGAGGGAGGCTATTTTATTATATTAATAAAAAACACCATACCGGTATTCTAGAACATTTCGTTTATGTATGAATAGCTACGTAATAGTATGATTAAAGAGGGGATCTCGTTACCGGTACTTCATTACTTTCGCTTTGGGGACCGTCCCTTTCGGCATTAGTGTGGCCTGGGGCCAATTTTTGGAAAATTTATGGCATCATATTGTGTTGTTAATTTGAATGTATAGGCTAATATCAAGGAGACTTGTTCTAGAACATTGTAAATACCAATATATATATGAAATAAATAAATATATAATATATATACAATAATATATATAGGCCTATTTAATTATTATTATTATTTTTCGAGTTGGATTACTCTTACATGCTATTATTGTAGCTAAGTTATAGTAAATGTTAGTTTCTTAGAAACAACACATTTTAAACTTATATTATACCGGTGGGTATATAACTATTCACATACTGGTACTTGTGTGAGTAGTTCTGATCCTCGTGGCTTTATTTTCACTCACTCACTAACGTTCGTTCGTGTAACAAAGCCACTCGTATCATCACACTGCAAAGTACCTACTTTGCAACAAGTATTTACGGTATATTGTATGTAGTTTTATTCCAAAATTGTAACATTACAAAATGATTGTACATATACATTATAACTTATAAGTGATAGAAACTGCACAAATTATATTAGATGCTGTATAAATAAATGTAAAAATGACATAAATTATGTTATAAATAAGTTAGCTTATATTTATGGTGGCGTTTGGAGCCATGTTAATCATTTAGCTACTGGTTATTAATAGCTATACCCCGCCTACCTGTATGTAATGCAGTAGGCCTATCTGGCTGTCAGGCAAAAACTTTAGACGATATTACAGCATTGTATTGGCCTGTATATTTAATATTGTATTTGGTGTTATTGTTAAAGTGGTAATCAATGACGGCGTTAATTAATGTCCCATTCTGTTAGAGGACATAACTTAACGCCGTCATTGGTTACCAGTACCACGTAAACAATAACACCAATTACAATACTAAATGTACGTACAGGCCAATACAATGCTGTAAAGTCCTCTAAAGTTGTAAAGTGTTAAATAACAACTCGCTGTTAATACTAACGGCATTGAGTAATGTTACAATTTTGGAATAAAAATGATTTACAGTACGAGTCTCTCTAAGACAGTAAGATGGATCAAAGGCTTGTAGACCGTATGGTATGAGTTAACAACTGCTTCATTTATTGAGTTCACCCCGTATGGTTCTAAAGTGAAACTATTCAGTTGACATAGCCAGAATCCCTCACTTGCAATGTCGTCAACCTGTCAACTGAATACTTTAGAACCATACGGGATGAACTCAATAAATGAAGCAGTTGTTAACTAATATGGTCTACAAGCCTTTGATCCATGAGACTCGCAATGTAAAACATTTTAAATATAATATAATTTTAAAATGTGTAGTTTCCTAGAAACAAACATTTACTATAATTTAACTAGGCCCTACAATAATAGCATGATTAAGAGTAATGCCAACTCGAAAATTTGCGAAATAAATATATCTTTCTAAAAACAGCGGTATATTGGTCTCTTTATTATTTACTTCAATTTATTATTATTATTATTAATTGACAGGATCACGCACCACGCACCCTGCGGTTGGTTGTATTATCTACTTAAGTTTTATAATTAATACAATACCGGTTCTAGTACAAGTACAGTACGGTAGTATCAAGGTGTACTAAATAACAGGTCATGCAGCGAGCGGATTCCTGAAATTAGCGTGGGCCGATCTTTTCCATATTTATGGCACTTTTATCATAATATTTCCCTAGGAATTTATTTTATGCTACTTTTGTTAGGTGGATATGATGACTAGGGTTTATAGAAATGTAATAAAAAGTGTTTCTGGAATTTTTATCTTGTAGTTGCCAAGGTAACCGGGTGCAACGTTCAAACTTTGCGCGCCCGTAATACAAGACGACGAGGGATTCTGTTCTTGAGATTTGATGGGGTGAGTAAAGTAAATAAAAGTCTATCAGACAGTCAGAATATTTTACATTAAATTTTTTTTTTCAATCCTGTTTCCATGGTGATGGTGATGGGTATTACGATAATTTGCCATTATGACCGCCAGTGAGAAATTTTGATACTATTTACTATCTATTTCATTTGCACCTGACATGCCTGGTGGCTGTCCTTTGTTTCTAATAATTGCAAACCGAAATTTAATAATCTGGAATGTAAAAATCATGCTGTCAAAAGTCTTTCTCTCTTATTGGACAGTTTTGATTATTGTCACATTTTGACACTCTTAACTGCAGAACTGTCATTCACAATTTATATACTATTTATAAAATAAAATGTTGGCAATTTTAACTTACTATTTTGACTGACAAACCGAATAAAAATGGTGTTTTATAGATTTGGTAGACTTTTATTCAGATTTGTCATTGTACTTATTACCATGGCAACGGGTATGTAAACAAATTCAAATGTAAAATAATCTGATAGACCTGATTATTCCCTTTACTCACCAACCAAATCTCAATTACAGAATCCGTCATCGTCTTGAATTACAGGCACACAAAGTTTGAACTTTGCACCCGGTTACCTTGCACCTTTGCAACTACAAGATAAAAATTCCAGAAAGACTTTTTATTATATTTCTATGAATCCTAGTCAATAGTCATCATATCCACCTAACCAAAGTAGCACATACTGTTAATTTGACCACTGTCAGAGTGTCAGACAGTCAGAGTCAGTATCACAGTATCTGAGTATCAGTTGAGTAGGTACTACTGCCGTGCCAGTCAGCCAGTAGTGCCAGTACGGTACTAGACAACTGCACTACGACTACACCGGTACCTACCTACCACCTACTGCACTGTCAGACTGTAAGTAGACAATCAACTAACAGACTAATACTCTATACTCGAATAATATTTTAAATGGCGATGTTCAATTGGCAATTGGACTGGTGTCACAGGGAAATCAGCCCCCCCCCCCCCCCCCCGGGAATTTTTTCCTTAGGAAATTATGCCCCCCCGGGCAATTTTTTCCTAGAACTGTAGGAAATTATGCCCCACCTTTAGGAAATTTTCCCCCTCCTGCCCCCCTGTACTGCTGTAAAGACTGGAAACTGGTAGGCGGTAGCACATTTCCAACTGTCAGACTGTTTAGGCCTATATTCTGACTGTCTGATAGTTGACGGTGAGTGACAGCCGGTGTCCACCAGCCCCGGGATGCGCCAATAGTGCAGTACCTATTAACCATATACGGCGAAAAGTTATACCCGTTGTTTTTGTTACTGGTAACCAGTTTGAATGATAAACATACCCAGTTTGAATGATAAACATACACATCCTGGGGTAAAAAATATGGAGAATCTATTTCTGGTATTAGTTTCTCAATTATCGGTTGCTTTCATGAATTATTTTCTATATTTTTTGTGTTTCTAAATTATGTAGTTCCTTTCGTTATGTCCTTTTGAAGTCCTTCGTTATCAGGTGACGTTATTTAGTTTCTATTCTATGTATTATTTTATTATTTGTTTAAAGATGCAAAACAAATTTCATTATTTTATAATTACTTTATAGGCCTATTATTATTTAGGTATTTTATATTATCACTTTATATAATACCGTACTTTTTATTTCTATCAGGATCAGATATCAGGATAAAATCTACATGAATCAAAGTTCTGTCAATCATTTCATACTGACCACAGAAGAACCAAGGCCGCTAGTGATTGATACTGTAGCGGCCCATATTTCGGTGCCGTTGCATTTGCTTACAATTAATTATATTTGTACAAGTGTAGTGTAGTGTATACTACACTGGTATACACGTTTTGTTAGATATATGAACTTTACAGATTTAATATTAATTACTATATTTATAACTATTTACAAACAGTACTTGTGTGTAAAGTAGCACTTTACAGTGTAATGATCCGAGTGGCTTTGTTGTTACACGAACAACAAATAAAGCCACGAGGATCAGAACACTGTAAGTACTTTGCAACAAGTATATGTATGTAGTTTTATTGCAAAATTTTAACATTACGAAATGATTGTAAATATATTATACTGTAAGTGATAGAAACTGCATAAATTATATTAGTTGCTGTATAAATAAATGTAAAAATGACATAAATTATGTTATCCCAACTAATCCACTTCTATTGAACGGACAGTCTTAAGTTCCATATATTCTATCTCTAACAGTGGACCTAACGGCCTCAAGTATGCTAGAGTGAAACAGGAGGGAAGTGGCTGAGCAGGTTAGCGCCATTGATGAGGCCTGTTAGGCCGAAACGTACATATAGCGTTGGGTTGAATGAATGCTTAAACATTGTTGTTAGTTTCTTAACTCAAAACATCGGTGTATCTTATGTGCAAACATAATGTATCAGCACAATGACATGGCTTTGTCCCATCCGCAACAATGACAGACAACCAGATTTAAAATGCTGTATTTTAAAAACCACAAGTGCTATTGCTTGGAAACTTTAAAACAACATACTAGTATTATATAACAATATTTTAGTACTGGAATATTAAACTTTCTGAAAACTTTTTTTGACCTATGTCCTAGTCCAGGAGACGCCCTTAGTCACCTAATACAACAAAAGTAGCGTACGGACGCAATTTTTTTTCTTTGAATGATAGTTTGTAATGTCCCAATACGAAATCGAGCGATTTCCGGAACAATTAGTTTGAGCAATTTTTTTTATTGGAATTTTAAGTGTGCACTTTCGCTCAGAGCAACAAGAACTTTGTTAATGCCGTTTTGAGAGCAATTGTGATAGAAAATGTTCCAGAGTAGTTTTATAGTGTAAGTTTAATAGTAAGCAGTAATTGTCACTGAAAATTAATACTTAAAATACACTACCGGTACGGGAATGGTGTGTAATTTTTTGTTTTAACCATTATCATTTTCATATAGGGGGAAGTGTGTTGTCTGTATAGATCGCCCTTCCTCCAGTAGTGCCTCTAACTAACGGCATTATAGTATAGTATATATGCTCACTTTTCAGGATTTATAGTAACTTTTTTTTAATGTTCCACTACTTTTTTTTAATGTTCTAGAATATATTACTAAAACTAGTATTATATTCTAGATCTATTCTATATTCTAATATAAGCTAAGCTATTTATCTAAATAAAACCTTTTTCTAGAAAAAATATTTTTTTACACTTTTTAATAAAAATAGCTATTTTTCAAAATTTTAAATATCATTTTTTTCTTTACAAAGAGATGTTTTACATCAAACAGTTACGTTTTGGAAATGTGGTAGTATTTTACAAGGGTATTGTAATGGGCTAGTATTTTTGTACTAGCTAGTAGTTTTAAAAATCATATTTTCTTTTGTCTTATTTATGAATTATTAATTGTTACTTTTTAAATATGGAAAAACACACAATTTATTGCATCGCAATTTAACGCATAATAATAAATAATATTGTGTTTTTAAAAATGTTCCAGAAAAATAAATATTTGTTTTTAAATAAAAAATTTTGTGTAATGTGTTTGTAAACTATTGTTCTAGAACAATTCTGTGATATTTCTTATTAAAAAATATTGCGAAAATATGCCATCTCAAAGTGGAAGTGGTGATGGTATCAAAGCTCCTAAACGGTTGCGATCCAGTGAAAACTTTGATTTTAACAGGAGTTGTATTATTTGCGGTGAGAAATGTTCCAACAAAGATCCAAAGAATACCGGACGATGGAGAAGAGTAGTTGAGTGTGAGACGGTCGAGGTGCAGGATGAACTCCTACGAATATGTAAATTACGAGGGCTTCGAGTAGATGAACTTGCAGGAAAGGTCGAATTTCGCTTAGGTTCCGTTTGTGGTGATGTCATTACAAGTGGCGCGAAGTTTCAGAATGATTGCTATAAAGCCTTCACCCTTCACTGGTAAAAGGAACTCAATGGCGGCCTTGAGAAGAAAAAGAAGATATAGAAGAAAAAAAAGATGTTAGGCTGGAGAAACCGAGCGAGAAGCCCTTCATAAAAATGTTCGAGAAACTTGAAAAAGACCAAATTAAAATTTGGGATTCTAGTGAGATATTCGGCATATATACAGTATATCTTCGCTCCATTCATTTGGTACAGAAGAAGACAGCGTCACAGCTCTACAAGGCAGTCAACGCACAAATCTAATCAATAAAATTCAAGCTCATTTTGGTGATAAGATTTTTGTACTGCATGCAGAAGGCGTGCAAGTGTTCTTTGTTTTAAAACAAGGCTTCAATTTCCACTGAAAGCAGATCAATGTCCCTCAACCAATAATATTAACAGTAATATTAACTCCTTAGTCCAAAAAATAACGTCTGAAATAAAAAGCAACTTGAAGATGAATCTCATCGCAAGTTCTACAATAATTCAAATACATTATCATACAACAACATGATATCATCCACAAGCAGTTCATTACTCTCATTAATATATCACGATAAGTTTCGTATGGTAATATTTATAAAGAATCAATTTGCATTTCACAATTAATCCCTTATTGCTAAAATATAATCAAACTACACTAGGCTTGGCATTACAAGTTCACCATCATTTTGGTTCTAGAGAACTGATTGACCTGTTGCACTCAAGTGGATACATGACAAGCTATGACTAAGTATTACGTTTCCGCAAATCTGCGGCCGTGTTTGGCAGCAAAGGAGATTACAATTGCAACAATAGATTCGTGGGCACAAAGGTAATAAATTCTTGGTGCGATAATTTCGATCTCCAAGTTTACACTCCTAATGGATGCAGAGAGTCACATACGATGGTCATTGAATTAGCCCAAATTAGTAAGGAAAATAATTTCATACCAGAAATGATTATACCTCGAATTTCAAAAACTGAATTAAATGCTTTCAAACTCAACACTCCAGAGGTTCTTCTTTTTCGAGGAAAGATTAAGTCATTTCCGCCGAAATTGAATATGAATGTTGGAGTATCATACAACATCCTTAGAAATACTTACACTTCAGCTATAAATGCACAATAATTACACATATAGAAGCAGTGATAAACATCAATGGGCAATTTTATAATCTGCAGTTTCAATTATTAAATAATACTGTTGTCATTTATGTATTTATTATTATGTTATTATATAATTATATTAAATAAAGATAAAAAAACATAATCAAACAGAACAAAACAAAATGGCAAAAAAGCATTTACAACAGGTCAAAACTATGTTCACAAATCTCTCGTTGTGACGTATTATATTCATGTTTCTATATAAACTGCTATACCACTCCATATTCAAATGGGTTGACCAAATGGGTTGTTCATAATTGAAAAGTATATGCCATATTTTCTACAAACCAGTTATCATGACCCGTTGCTATGGTGACAAGGATTTTGTAATGCTGATCATTCTTGATCTAGTTAGCTATACTCCTGTATTTGGAGTAGAGGAGGTCCAGTCATTCTTGCAATATTATCCTCAAGCCCGTTGCTATAGTAACAAGGATTGTAATTTACAACTGTAAACTATGTTGGACATGCAGAGATTCTGGCAGTTCAAACACATATACCGACCACTATGACTATGTACGTAAAACTATCGCTGAAATAGAGTTTAAAATGCAATGTTAACTCTCAATTAATAAGTTGCATAAAAAAAATTGCTCAAGGTCTCAGAAGTTTTTATGGCCTGTTTTGTGTTACTCCGCCCCCATACTATAATTTAAGCCAAAAAAATTGCGTCCGTACCCTTCTTTATGGTTCGACCCCATTTCTCCTGGACTATCCCGTCCGCAACGCGGTACAGATTATGATTGAGTTGAGATCTGAGTGAGGTACAACAATGTAACGAGTCGATACTGTTGGGGTTTCCATTGGGCTTTCCAGATATAAAGTATAATTGTTTGCGAAGCACAATAATTATTTAACTAGAATTTAATTAACAATCGTTAGAATAAACATAAAATAATTGAGTACTTAATTAGATAATTAACTAAAATGTTCCGTTACACATTATATATAAATAATTAATAAATTAAATTCATTCACTAATGGGTTAAAACTAACGAAACAGATAATCAGGTCATATTGCCTAATTATTTATCACAGATACAACAATACAATACAAAAAAAACCAATGGAAAAATCCAATGGAAAAAATATAAAAGGATTTCGTGTTTTATACGTGATGAGTCATAAAAAAACGCAGGAAAGCTGATGTGCGACATGTTAGTTTTTAAACGAAATACGATGACACCAATTTAATTAAAAGTTGTAATCTTTTGAAATAAATCGAATTTAGTGTAAATTTTGTCCATAATTAATGTAGTTAGTGTTGTTAGTCTGTTAGTTGTACTACCGGTACAATTCAATATGGTCATTGGTTTACTTTGGGAAAACTTTGCCCGTCAAATTAATTAAATGATAAATAAACACCGTATTTGAAGTGACTTGTGCATCTAAACACGACTAATTAATATTTATATAGTACATTATTAGTGACCACATTGCACCAAATAATTTACGACAAAAGTTGAAGGATCTAAATCTAAACTCAAAAATAAATCAAATTGGAAAGTCAAAATAAGACCCTTCAAGAGTTTTTATCAAAATAAGCGGCGTAACTTAAAATAGGAAAGCTGATCATCTAATCATTAGATCAAGAAAACAAAAATAAACGTATTTACCAATAGGAATGCAGTCCATGAAGTACATTATAACAATAAGAAATACAAGGTGAAATAAAACAATACAAGGAAATATAACCAGTAAAAGTCTTTCTGACAAATGGCTAAGAAGTGTGAACAGCAAAAGTAAGAAACAAATCATATAATATACATGATGAATAATAAATGTGTTTATGAAATCGAAATCATATTCAAATCAAACGTATTACTTAACTTTACAAGTAAAAAATAAAATAATATTAATAACATTAAAAATTGCAAAAAAAGAGATCAGTCGGGCCGGGCCGATCATTAATAATACTGATGAATGTGGGACTACAAAACAGAACAGAGGCGCCCAAGGGTCATAACATCCTCGCTTGTTTTCCGTTGTCAATACCGGTAATCGATTTAGTGTGAAAAAAACCGAGGAATTCTTGTCCTCTTGAGTGGCTCCGTAAAATAGGGCTACTCGTTAACTAAAACCAAACGTTGGTGGCCACCACAGCAAGTAAATCAAGTGATAAAGGGGAATTCGTACTAATGAATAATTATCTAGTCTCAAATTGACAGAAAATAAAAGTTATTGTTAACCATTTCGACAAAACGACAACTGGAAAGTCGTTTTATTACAACATATCATATAAAACCTCATGATTATACAATAACAATTAAACTACTTTATTGTTAGTTATATTAGAATGATGAATGATCATTTAGGAACGAAGACAATTGTTTTTTGTTATGATTATCAGTTCAGTGTGCCTGTACAGTACGCACTACCTAAATGACATAAATGTCGTAACGGAATAACTTCAATGTAGAATTTCACGCAACAATTAATTAATAGCCCCAATCTATAGAAGAGTTAAAAATACATTTAGAAAAGGCGGCCAATTTAAATAATATAATCGAATTAGAATGATGGTCATACATTGTTTACGATTTACTATATTCGAATTGATAATAATGTGGTTTGGCCGGTTACAACGTCACTTTGTACCACGCACAATCTATTTGGTAGTTTTACAGGGTTGCCACTTTATTTCTGTTTCAATTTTCCCTGACTTCTAAAAAATTCCTGACTGCGTGCATAGCGTAGGTGTACCAAGGTGTATATATACTTGATAGGCAGACTGTACATAAACTGTAGCTGGTAATACTATCGGTGAACTATCACAACAATATACCAATGACTGATAAACGAGCGAACAGAGTGCTCCTAATCTAATAATATTTAGTACGTCGGTATATGAAGTGAACCTTGAGACCGTAAGTAAATTAAATCGCGATTGAAGCGAACAGATACAATTTTATCAATAAATTTTCACTTATGACTCATGTCGAGTTTAAATCAACTTGCCCGAGTTACATGAATTCCCCCACATTTCAAGACAAAATGAAATTCCTTAACAATTCCATATTTTCCAGGTGAGTGGCAATCCTGTAAAAAAAAAACTACCGTAAAACATTTTAAATGCAGTACATTTTAGTGGGGTGTTCCCACTCACGAAGTAAAAAAAGCGCATCATTAAGTACTCGGGTTACAGATTAAGTGTTCATTTAAATCCCATAGCACCAAAAGTGAGCCTTCATGTGAAGATGTAACCAGGAAATATATGAAAGGCGGTAGTGGAACCAATTCATTGTTAACATTATATGTAGACATTAAGACCTCAAAAGGAAAGGGGTGTGTCGGTCGACAATGTAGAATACTTAGAGGAACGCTGGAAGACCTCCTAACCCTGATGACGTCACTGTCTGGCACCCGCTGACATCACTTCACGGTCCACCAATGACGTTAAATATTGCCCGCTACAGTGACGTCACCGGTTGGTTCCCGATGACGTCACCTTTTCGCCCCCGGCTTCGGAATGTAGAACTGTATTTGGGGTTCGGGGGGCTGTCTGACGCCGCCAGTAAGTCGTTTGGCCTCGGCGAGTTTCCTACGGGCTTCCTCCCGATGAGCGGCGAACTTGGAGGCGGCTGAGTTCGGAGCCATGGAGACGGACATCCGCGGAGTGCGAGAAGGGGAAGCGGAGCCGGACCCGGTTCCGGGTACGAAACCGGAGTTCTACAAATAAAAAAAACATGGTTTAGTGAGTCGAATATTTCATTTTTAAGTTACAAATTAAATTAAATTGCTGTCAAGATAAAAATAAATAATTAAATAAACCATCCCTCGAGACTAGATGCCATGGGTAGGGATGTGGCCCACTTGATGGTTCGTAATTTTGGCCGAGTAATACGGTAGTGGTAAGTGTGAGTAGTGATAAAAAACAATAAAAGGCCGTCTCGCCCATGCAATGAAATACAATAACAGCTGGTCTCACCCTGTAATAAAATACAATAACAGCTCGCTTCACCCATGTAATGAAATACAATAACAGCTCGCTTCGCCCCTGTAATGAAATGCAATAACAGCTCGCTTCGCCCTTGTAATGAAATACAAAAACAGCTCGCTTCGACCTGTAATGAAATATAATAACAGCTCGTCTCGCCCATGTAAAGAAATACAATAACAGCTCGTCTCGCCATGTAATGAAATACAATAACAGCTCGCTACGCCCATGTAATGAAATACAATAACTGGTCGTCTCGCCCATGTAATGAAATACAAAAACAGCTCGCTTCGACCTGTAATGAAATATAATAACAGCTCGCTTTGCCCCTGTAATGAAATACAATAACAGCTCGTCTCGCACTGTAATTAAATACAATAACAGCTCGCTTCGCCCTGTAATGAAATACAATAACAGCTCGTCTCGCCCATGTAATGAAATAGATCAACAGCTCGTCTCGCCATGTAATGAAATACAATAACAGCTCGCTTCGCCCTTGTAATGAAATACAATAACAGCTCGCTTCGCCCTTGTAATGAAATAAAATAACAGCTCGCTTCGACCTGTAATGAAATACAATAACAGCTCGCTTCGACCTGTAATGAAATACAATAACTGGTCGTCTCGACCTGTAATGAAATACAATAACAGCTCGCTTCGCCCTGTAAAGAAATACAATAACAGCTCGTTTCGCCAATGTAATGAAATACATGAACAGCTCGTCTCGCCATGTAATCAAATACAATAACAGCTCGTTTCGACCTGTAATGAAATATAATAAAAGCTCGCTTCGCCCCTGTAATGAAATACAATAACTGGTCGTCTCGCCCATGTAATGAAATACAAAAACAGCTCGCTTCGACCTGTAATGAAATATATTAACAGCTCGCTTTGCCCCTGTAATGAAATACAATAACAGCTTGTCTCGCACTGTAATGAAATACAATAACAGCTCGCTTCGCCCTGTAATGAAATACAATAACAGCTCGTCTCGCCCATGTAATGAAATAGATTAACAGCTCGTCTCGCCATGTAATGAAATACAATAACAGCTCGCTACGCCCATGTAATGAAATACAATAACTGGTCGTCTCGCCCATGTAATGAAATACAAAAACAGCTCGCTTCGACCTGTAATGAAATATAATAACAGCTCGCTTTGCCCCTGTAATGAAATACAATAACAGCTCGTCTCGCACTGTAATGAAATACAATAACAGCTCGCTTCGCCCTGTAATGAAATACAATAACAGCTCGTCTCGCCCATGTAATGAAATAGATTAACAGCTCGTCTCGCCATGTAATGAAATACAATAACAGCTCGCTTCGCCCTTGTAATGAAATACAATAACAGCTCGCTTCGCCCTTGTAATGAAATAAAATAACAGCTCGCTTCGACCTGTAATGAAATACATTAACAGCTCGCTTCGACCTGTAATGAAATACAATAACAGCTCGCTTCGCCCTGTAAAGAAATACAATAACAGCTCGCTTCGCCAATGTAATGAAATACATGAACAGCTCGTCTCGCCATGTAATCAAATACAATAACAGCTCGTTTCGACCTGTAATGAAATATAATAAAAGCTCGCTTCGCCCCTGTAATGAAATACAATAACAGCTCCTCTCGCACTGTAATGAAATACAATAACAGCTCGCTTCGCCCTGTAATGAAATACAATAACAGCTCGTCTCGCCCATGTAATGAAATAGATTAACAGCTCGTCTCGCCATGTAATGAAATACAATAACAGCTCGCTACGCCCATGTAATGAAATACAATAACTGGTCGTCTCGCCCATGTAATGAAATACAAAAACAGCTCGCTTCGACCTGTAATGAAATATAATAACAGCTCGCTTTGCCCCTGTAATGAAATACAATAACAGCTCGTCTCGCACTGTAATGAAATACAATAAAAGCTCGCTTCGCCCTGTAATGAAATACAATAACACCTCGCTTCGCCCTGTAATGAAATACAATAACAGCTCGCTTCGCCCTGTATTTAAATACAATAACAGCTCGCTTCGCCCTGTAATGAAATACAATAACAGCTCGCTTCGCCCTGTAATGAAATACAATAACAGCTCGCTTCGCCCTGTATTTAAATACAATAACAGCACGCTTCGCCAATGTAATGAAATACAATAAGAGCTCGTCTCTCCCATGTAATGAAATACAATAACAGCTCGCTACGCCCATGTAATGAAATACAATAACTGGTCGTCTCGCCCATGTAATGAAATACAAAAACAGCTCGCTTCGCCCTGTAATGAAATACAATAACAGCTCGTCTCGCCCATGTAATGAAATACAATAACAGCTCGGTTCGCCCTGTAATGAAATACAATAACAGCTCGCTTCGCCAATGTAATGAAATACAATAACAGCTCGTCTCGCCCATGTAATGAAATACATTAGCAGCTCGTCTCGCCATGTAATGAAATACAATAACAGCTCGCTACACCCATGTAATGAAATACAATAACTGGACGTCTCGCCCATGTAATGAAATACAAAAACAGCTCGCTTCGCTCTGTAATGAAATACAATAACAGCTCGTCTCGCCCATGTAATGAAATACAATAACAGCTCGCTACGCCCATGTAATGAAATACAATAACAGGTCGTCTCGCCCATGTAATGAAATACATTAGCAGCGCGTCTCGCCATGTAATGAAATACAATAACAGCTCGCTACGCCCATGTAATGAAATACAATAACTGGTCGTCTCGCCCATGTCATGAAATACAAAAACAGCTCGCTTCGCCCTGTAATGAAATACAATAACAGCTCGTCTCGCCCATGTAATGAAATAAAATAACAGCTCGCTTCGACCTGTAATGAAATACAATAACAGCTCGTCTCGCCATGTAATGAAATACAATAACAGCTCGCTTCGCCCTGTATTGAAATACAATAACAGCTCGCTTCGCCCATGTAATGAAATACAATAACAGCTCGCTTCGCCCTGTAATGAAATACAATAACAACTCGTCTCGCCCATGTAATGAAATACAATAACAGGTCGTCTCACCCATGTAATGAAATACAATAACAGCTCGCTTCGCCCTGTATTGAAATACAATAACAGCTCGCTTCTACCCGGTATTGAAATACAATAACAGCTCGGTTCGCCCTGTAATGAAATACAATAACAGCTCGCTTCGCCAATGTAATGAAATACAATAACAGCTCGTCTCGCCCATGTAATGAAATACATTAGCAGCTCGTCTCGCCATGTAATGAAATACAATAACAGCTCGCTACACCCATGTAATGAAATACAATAACTGGACGTCTCGCCCATGTAATGAAATACAAAAACAGCTCGCTTCGCTCTGTAATGAAATACAATAACAGCTCGTCTCGCCCATGTAATGAAATACAATAACAGCTCGCTACGCCCATGTAATGAAATACAATAACAGGTCGTCTCGCCCATGTAATGAAATACATTAGCAGCGCGTCTCGCCATGTAATGAAATACAATAACAGCTCGCTACGCCCATGTAATGAAATACAATAACTGGTCGTCTCGCCCATGTCATGAAATACAAAAACAGCTCGCTTCGCCCTGTAATGAAATACAATAACAGCTCGTCTCGCCCATGTAATGAAATACAATAACAGCTCGCTTCGCCCTGTATTGAAATACAATAACAGCTCGCTTCTACCCGGTATTGAAATACAATAACAGCTCGTCTCGCCCTGTAATGAAATACAATAACAGCTCGTCTCGCCCTGTAATGAAATACAATAACAGCTTGCTTCGCCCATGTAATGAAATACAATAACAACTCGTCTCGCCCTGTAATGAAAAACAATAACAGGTCGTCTCGCCCATGTAATGAAATACAATAACAGCTCGTCTCGCCCTGTAATGAAATACAATAACAGGTCGTCTCGCCCATGTAATGAAATTCAATAACAGCTCGTCTCGCCCTGTAATGAAATACAATAACAAGTCGTCTCGCCCATGTAATGAAATACAATAACAGCTCGTCTCGCCCTGTAATGAAATACAATAACAGCTCGCTTCGCCCATGTAATGAAATAAAATAACAGGTCGCTTCTCCCATGAATTGATTGGAATCTACAACTGACACAACACGACTGATATATTGTACTATTTAAATATTCTAACCCTTCGTGGCGGGACTGGAGAAGCGGGTGGAGCCCATTGGGATGATTTCATCGCTTCCAAATTCGCAAAGAGCAAATCGACATCCAGAATCTGAAAACAATGAAAATTGGCAACAAACGATTAATCAGGTCATGAAATAGGGCTTGTTACACAGCCCACTCAGTGGATACTACTACCGTCACTAAATGAAATGTCAATCCTCGGTGGATGTTACCACTAAATGCCGACCTATCTTTGGAGCATGTCAGGACCACAAAATAGAACCAAAAGTATATGTAGTACTAGTACGTGATGTACTTAATTGACACATATATTATGTTGGTTGTTAACTTACCTGTATCAGTACCATATCCCAGAACCCCTCCAGGTCGTCTGGTGAAGGTCTACGACCAGACTCTCCCACTTCCATATTCTGACTGCACAGCTCCCGAAACTGTTTTATCTTCTGGGTGAGCAGGAGATTAGTCTTCCCTACAGCTGAACGAACTTTCCCCGAACCTGCGATAAAATATAACCAATCGTGAGTTATCAATGTCATATTCCATGATTATTTATACATATAGTATTGTAAAAGGTTTTGTGGGATAACTGATTCGTTTGCCTTGCTAACAAGTTCCCCCCAGGCGCTGGAATACTCTAAAAAGGGATCTATAACTCGAATAGCGCAAGCTACCGGCTGATTGGCTGATTTGCTGTGCGAAGGGATCTGGGCTACGTTTGATTGTCCAACCAGCTTGGGAAAGTTGCCCCACAGCCCTGATTTCTGTATCTGCCAATAGGATTTGAGTTGATTTTGATTTCGACCTATCACAGATCTACTGAACTGAATTTTCCTATCTGTATGCTCTTTCTCTGTGGTGGGTGGAAGCCTTTGTAAATAAGGTTATTCTTATCAGTTCAGTGTTATGTTTTTGCCCAGAGCCTAAGAACCGGCTTTTGGCACCTCCGTGTTTTCAGTTTTTAGTCTTACACTAGTAGGCTTAATTATAAGGACATATATCCGTTATCATAACATAACATAACTAAACATAACATACCATACCATACCTAATCAAACAACCTGTGCATACTTTTATATTGTTATACTGCTATTTACTGTCAGTTCTTCATAATATGGTTGATGAATTATTATATTTGGAATAACGATAAATAACCCCGAAAACCCAATATTCTTGATATACCGAAGGTAAGAGAGAAAGGTTACATATAACGATTGTGACTTATGTTAAAGTGGTTTGAAGTGAATCTAATGTTATTTGATAGACCCTACATGATTCGGTCCGTGTTCCTTTTATATGTGACTAAAATCAGTGAAGATCGGCAGATCAGTGTGCAGTATTGTGCAGCATTGTGTATGAGTGAGACTGATAACGAAGCATTTCCTAAAGAATGCGCCATATATGTGAATTGTAACTAAGCCATATCGTTGTGAGTAGTTTAAGTCATAACTCTGTTTATAGATAGAGCGCCACGTCCTAAAGGAACTGTTAATATTCCCCAAAGGTGAATAATATTGTCAGAGATTATATAATACTGTCAGTCGAATAATACATTAGGCTTACATAGCAATACGATTAAGCCGTCGAACCCAATCTCCCGGGTATATCCAGCGGGTGAATGATCGCGCACAGATTGGTTTCGACTAGTGTAGTGAATCAAATACTTGTCATAGGCTAAAAGCGAATTATTATCTAGAAGACATCCTAATTTGGCGGGTTAAACTGCCAAAGGTCTGAAAGCGCGAACAATAACGGATATTTAGTCTGTATTGCAGTGTAGGCATTAAATACAGTTTAATATTGTTCTGGTAAGAACAATAACGGATATTGCTTCTGTATTGCAGTAGGCAATAAAGCTGAAGTACCGGCAACCGGTACCCAGTAGGCCTGACTACTTAACCACCCGGACCGGTACCTACAGCAGTATAGGTACAGCAGTATTATTCGATTTTGATAATTATATACCGGTAGGCCTTAATAATTAATCAGGGACTGCAGCCCTGGTTTTTTATTGAGATTTTTACTTATTTCTGTCAAGTTTTATTTGTTTGTAGGCCAGTATTGAACAGAAGGCGTGTAAGCCTGATCAGATTGTACAGACAATTTGTAGGCTGAGCTGTTGTCTGATTGCTGTTAAGTCTGAACGGATTGCAGTGTGTGTAGATCATCTGTCCGATAAAGAACGGTTAGGAAGTAGGGGCAGCCAAAGCTGTAAGGTAAACCCCCAACTAAAGAATAAGTCGTACTACTGGGTTAGAACGCATACTACCTAATCATTTCGGAGTCTGCATGTCCTGTAGTTTATTTAGGCTTGAGAGTAGTCTGCCATCGTTTAGTCTGTACTTTGTTTGTGTAGTCTGTACAGGTAGCGTATTATATTTATTTAGATAATTTGTAGGCTGGATAGTTGTCTGGTTGTTATTAGGTCTGAACGGATTGCAGTGTGTGTAGAGCCTCTGTCCGATAAAGAACGGTTAGGAAGTAGGGGCAGCCAATGCTGTAAGGTAAACCCCCAACTAAAGAATAAGTCGTACTACTGGGTTAGAACGCATACTACCTAATCATTTCGGAGTCTGCATGTCCTGTAGTTTATTTAGGCTTGATAGTAGTCTGTCAGTGTTTGGTCTGCATTTTGTTTGAGTGGTTTGTACGCGTAGCGTAATATTTATTATTCAGAGTTTATGCGATTATTCGCAACATTCATTCCCCAAGTTTGTTCCTACAATAATTGTGTTTGTTATACATACCGCTATAGTTAAATTAACCCCGGTACTACACGGGCTGCTTGGCATAGGTAAAGACTGGTGATTTTGTGCACCGGTCACTCCAGCAGATGCCGTGGTTCTTTTAGCTGTTCAAGTATATTTAACTACTGATTATATGTTGTACAAGTACTCGTACCTAATTTAGGGTTTAGTGTACAGTGCTTTCCGAAAGTAATTAGTGTAGGCATTATATTTGTGTTGTAAAGTGGTTGATAGGCACGTTCGATTAGCTCTATTAACTTCTAGGTAGGAACACTCCGTGATACATAACGTAGTACCTATATCGATACAGCTATAGGTCGTCAGGCGGTGGTATTTTCCTATCTGGACAACGCAGTGTATTTTACTACTACTTATTATTTTCAAATACCGTAGTACCCTGTCCGTTGTAATAACCAGATTTCTAACCCTTTGTTAGGCTGGTTTGTAGACTTCTTGTAAAATTACCCTGAAAATTCGTATTTTGTGTTTTTTGTAAATTTTTGTGTTTATTTAGAGATTGTAATCTCACCCGAATTGTACGTAATTTGTAGTATTAAGTAACTTAGGTAAATTAGCATTATTTGTTTTAGTGTCTTATAAGTAACACTTCACTGAAAGCGTACCGCTTTGTGTAGTGATTACCCCCCAGAAATAATAACATTTATTTCAAATACTGACAAAACCCATTAAAACGGGTATATATATATTATAAATCAAATCTAACGATTTATAAATAGTAGGCCTACCATACAACCATTAGGTCTCAATATCAGTTGGACTACTGCTCAAATAGCGGTAATAAAGTAAGTAAAGTAACCAAGTAACCCTAAAATTCAGAAATTCAATTATTTAAAATAATTGATATACCGGTATTTACGATAGGCCTATTATCTTTATTTCTATAAATTTAGGCTGAAACTATACCGGTACTTTATAATTAATTCTAGTCCAGAATTATAATTATATATACTACAAAACTGTAAGCTGTATACCGGTATTCCCGATAGGCCTATTATATATTTATATATATTTGTGCTAAAATTATACCGGTATTCTGTGATAAACCTAGTCTGTAATAATAGTTATATATACTATAAGCATACCGGTATTCTAATATATTATATATATCACGCTACACTGAGTAGCAGTACCGGTAATTAATTACTAGGCTAGCAGTTAATACTGAGTTACTAGACTTGCTCAGACTGTAATACAGCAGTAGACATTCAACTGTACACATAAACATGTCTGATACTAAGCAGAACCTGTCAGACAGTTTATTAGATGTAACTATCTGCGACTCAGATAGAGGCGTAGAACCGTCTAGTGAGGAAGGTCATCCCTCCTGTAGTAATAACAGAACCTAGGCTGGTCCAACATCGTAGGTCTATCATAGGCACTCGAGCTCAGGTCAAGCGGGACCAAGAAGCAGCAGAACAGCAACAACCCGCGAGCCAAGAACTTACTTCTCAACGGCCCAACAGCTCCAGTAGTGAGGATACTGTAGAACTGACACCAGAACGCGGAGCAAAGATGATGGATGCGGTTTATTCGGATCCCCTTCTCATCCTTCCTGCAGCCGTACTCACTAGGTTATTGATTGCAGTGGAAGAACACCAGATCGATTGGGCGAGAAGTCAACGATCAACTAAAGATAATTATGCGGGATACACGAGTGAAGAACTGAAGTCTATTGTCGAGTCGCAATGGAACTTCCCCGGACCCGGACTCCCGTTTGATTTATCAGAAGCTGCCTGGGAAGACATACATCGGATGGGAGTAGCCAAAGAAACCATAGATCCCGCTGTGTGGAAGAGGTCCGCAGCCGGATACGCACAGGGATTCTTCAGCTCTATGGAGCGAGTAAAAGGACAACTGTTTCAACAACCACAAGGACCTCAAGAGCAGGGACAACTGCTTTATCAAGTTAGAGAAAGAATTCTACGAATCAGGCTAATATTATCGGCCTTTGAGGAGGCTTCTAAACGAAGGCAAGACACGTCGTTGCAAGTTGCCGTAAAGACTTGGTTTCAAAGGGTGAGTCTCCAGGTTCAAGGAACAGCTCAGTGGAAAGCTCAGCTGGAGGAGCGCTCAACCCATGGAGAATCAACAGACGCTACTTTTTCCCAAGTGGAAAGTGAAGCGACGGCAGAGAAACCGCATAAGAGGGATGCCATTGACATCTATCTGTCAGACTATCAACGTTTTTTAGGTGATGACGAGTTGAGGAGAAGGTTAGAGGGACTTAGCCCTAATAGTGAAGGAACCAAGCTTGTGTTGGATGCCATCGATGTGGAAATGAGGGCTGCGAATCAGGCTAAATTTGATGAACAACTCCGCATCACACGAGTCCAAGAAGAACAAGTAAAGAAAAAACGTATAGAAGACAGAAAGAAAGCAGCAGTGGTAGCTGCAGAAGCAGAAAGAAAGGCGGCAGCGGCCAAGGCAAAAGCGGCAGAGGCAGCGGCCAAGGCAAAAGCGGCAGAGGCAGCGGCAGAGGCAAAAGCGGCAGAGGCAGCGGCAGAGGCAAAAGCGGCAGAGGCAGCGGCAGAGGCAAAAGTGGCAGAAGCAGAACGGAAAGCGGCTGAAGAAACCACCCAATTAGAATTGGAAAACATTCAGGAGAATCAAGACTGCATAAATAAACAGTTAGCAGCTAGTAATATGCAGATGATGAATCGATCTACTCCCAAAAGACAGGGATATACATCATCTGAGGAAGGCGATACCACCGATACTGAAGGCAAAGGAAATAGATCTCGTCTAAGCAGACGTAAAAGAACATTCCACCGTCAGAAATTGCCTGATTTGCCTCCAGCTGTTAGAAGGCAACTAAATAACACCAACTTAGGTAGTACAGAGCCCACAGACCAAATAATTAAAATAGAAAGACTCCCTACTATAGTAGATGAGCCTGAAATAATTAGGCCTGTTCTTGAAATCACCCCTTCGGTGATAGACACACCTGTGCTCCCTGAAACTACCTCTAAATTCCCTCTGCATAGCACTAAGCTACCTGTGCCCCGTAGAACTGCCCAGGAGACAGTTCAGGTCCTGGACCCCGAGCGAAATATTCCTGATTTGTCGCCCGTTGTCCCTCGTCCGCTCGCTACAACATTGGCGACTCCCGCTTCGGCGGTCGAATGGGTGGACGAGAGACGGCGGGGGATGGATCTCCTGCTCGGGCAGATGCAGGAGACGGTTCAGCAATTCAAGGGCACAGTAAGGGAAAGTAGGCTTGAGTTGCAAGAAGTGCAGCAAAGTATCGCGCTAGAACGCGATAAATTAGTAAATACACAAAGGGGTATACCACCACCCCCTGTAACAATGTGTCAACCTGTTAGGTCTGAAGTATCTCATGCGCAAGGTGTGGAGCCTACACGCATATATACTGCTAGCGAAGTAGAAACTCCTATAGTGAACCCTATTAAGGGTAATTATAGACTTGTTGATAATGACATTCCCTATAGAACTGATCATAATCCGAGAAATTTATATACCGATAACTCGATATTAAATAACACGATGGCCCAAGAAAGTTTTACGCGTCAAATGGCTAGAACCGAAGCCCGGCAAGCGGTAAAGGTGGGAGAGATCGTCAAGTTCAATGGAGATGAGATGAAATGGTTACCTTTTAATGAATATTACAAAGATAACATACAGAACTCTGTACTATCTAATGGAGAAAAACTTAGATACCTCATCGAGTGCTTGGAAGGATCTCCCAAGTTAATGGCGTTAAAGTTTATTGGACATCCAGACGGATTAAGACAAGTTTGGGATACACTAAACATCAGGTATGGTAATAGGAATAACATCGCTGGGTATTTGTATGCAAAGTTGGTAGCGCCCCGAAAGTTTATTAGCAGCGGAATTATCGAGTTTTCCGATGAGATTCAGGAGATCTGTAGACAATTAGATTGGCTAGGTAAGTCTCAGGAGTATCAGAATGCTATGGTTATTAGAGCAGTGGCTTCTACTTTACCGAAGGGTGGAGTAGGTACACGCTGGGATAAGAAAGTGTTATATATGATGGAACAACAACGACGAGACCCTACCATGGCTGATCTCATGTCATTCCTAGATGGAGAAGTGAAATTACAGCTCCTGAAACTGTCCAGAGAGAAGACACCGGAAAACAAGGTAAGTGAAAAACCCGTCTCTAGGAGAAAGGTAACACCAGTGTGTTATACAGACGACGGCGAAAGCCAGACTTCTCAAGGAGAAGATAGCGGGAAAGACACTGATAGATCTTATTATGTCAATAAAATGCCTAAAGATCAGGTAAGTAAATTCAAGTCTCGAGCAAATGACAGGAGAGAACAGGTAAGAAAAACTCCTCCCACGTCTCCCAAGAGAATTCCGGTGAGAAAGCCCGAAGAAAAGGCAAGTGTACACAATGTGACTCAAAATAAGGTAAGTAACATCAAACCGAAATGTGCGCTGTGTGACGGGACCCACCGTTTGAATATGTGTAATGAATTCCTGAAGAAGTCATTAACGGAGAGACGCGAAGTCATGTGGGATAAGCGGTTATGTTATAATTGCCTCAGACAAGGACACCAACGGCGTACCTGTTTCTCTGACATAAGGTGTGCAAAGTGTGGTGCGAAACATCATATCTTGTTGCACGCTGAATTCGAGCGAAATAGTCCGAATCAGGTAAGTGATTCCGAGCTACATGTCCAATTCAGTGATGTGAACGACACTGATCAATCTGAGATGGAAGGATTCTATACAGACGAGTTCTCCGACGAAAACGAATCCTGTTACATGATAAATACCGCAGTGTATCGAGCACTCACATATGAAAAGGATACAGACAACGACTTCACTCTAACTACTTCTGAGCAACAACCATCGTGGAAAGCACCAACTTCCAATGTAGGAATCCGAGAATTTCCTGTAGTCCAGTTACGGGTCCATGGACCTCAGAAGAGCTATATAGTGAACGCCCTCCTGGACTCCGGCAGCACAGGAACATTCATTGATAAAGAACTAGCCGAAGACATCTTCGTTGGACAACCCAAGTTCCGAACTAAGCTAAACATGTCCGGCATTATGCAAGTTTGGAAATCTACAGTAACAGCTGATTATTATATAGGCGCGTTGTCCACCCCACAAGACGAACTAGGAGAACATAGCATAAGGTCGGTGAAAATGGTGGCTATAAAGAACTTCGCTACTACTCAAGCAGACCTTTATAATTGGGACGAGGATGAGAGCATCCAACATCTTAAGATACCTCGATTCCAGACTGATTATCCTGGAGTGCAAATACTCATCGGCCAAAACGCGCATGAGGCGCTGGAGACATTGGAGAAACGGCCTGCTCAACCGCAGCCACTACAGACCTATGCGGTAAGAACTAGAGTAGGTTGGTACTTTACTGGCCCTTCCCGTAGAACACTCAGAGAAAGACTACCGCAAGAGCGCGTCTACCAGGTGAGTGAATGGGAAGATAATACTAGTGAGGGAGACGATTTAACTGAGGGAACCCCATACTCCTCAGATAACGACGACATTCACCAGCTTTTTGATGAGGAGAATATCATCGATCTCCTTAAGGAAAACGAGGCTTGGCAAAACCAAGTGAACTTATGTCAACTTCTTTATCCAACTGAACGAGAAGCTTATAACGACGAGTTAAATGACGTCATTGAGCGTTGTAACGCCAAGACTCGAGATGAACATGCCGTAAGATTCTTTACGCAAGAGGCGGTAGAGCCCAATTCCTACGATAAAGCCTTGTCGGTGGAAGAGGAAAGGGCCAAGCAGATCCAAGAGACAACTACACGTTTCCTCAAAGATCAAGGTAGGTATGAAGTCGGTCTACCTTTCCGCAAGAGAGAACCGAAGTTCATCAATAACAGACCCTTGGCGGAAAAAAGAATCGCGCAACTCCATCGACGCCTTACGGCTAATTCTTCAGCTAAAGCAATGTATCAAACACAGCTGGAGAAATTTATTAGTAAGGGATATGCGGAAGGAGTACCGGAAGAAACACCTGTGACTGAAAGAACGTATTACTTAACTCACCATTACGTTCCTAAACCCGGTAAACCACATGAAGTGAGAGTAGTGTTTGATGGCTCCGCTCTTTACATGGGTCAATCCCTTAACTCTGAATTGTTACCCGGACCCAACTTACTTCAATCTTTGTTGGGAATTCTTTTAAGATTGAGACAATATTCGATTGCTTTCGCCTCCGATATAGAAGGCATGTTCTTACAAGTCAAGGTGCTAGATAGGGATCGAGATAGTCTACGATTTCTGTGGTGGCCCGAAGGAGACCTCAACCAGAAACCGGTGGAGTACTGGATGACCATCCAGGCCTTTAGTAAGGGATACGCGGAAGGAGT